>PVIR01038247.1:0-14684 GCA_004026965.1 Petromus typicus
TGATTGACAGGGAAGGAGGCAAACCAAGGAACAAAGAACCACCCCTGATGTGGGTGGCACCAACCAACATGCTTGTAGCCTGGAGGAGTAAAAAGGGAAAGAGGAGGTGGGTTTGCTTGGCAGAGCTCTACTCTTGGGAAAGTGCATTCCTAACAGGGATAGCCTTTGGACATTGTCACCAAGTCTCCAGTTTTCTCAGCTTTGGAATGCAAATTAGTATCCATGACTCTCAATGAGACTTCCAGATGTTGGACATCAACTGATCCTGTATCTTTGATCCCTCTTGCCTTGTGGTTTCTACCTTCCTACTTATGACAAGAGGTATTTTCCAGCTCTGATTTTGTAAGCCTAGTTCATAAATCTCACATATTATACATATGTTTTCTATCTGTTCTGTTCCTTTGAGGATCCTAATAATATAAAATTGTATATATTTATGTTTGGGATGAGTATAGATACCAATACAATGATAGTCACATTTAATAAACATATACAACTAGAAACTGTTCCCAAATGGCTTTATGCATGGAAATTCCCAGTGGATTTAACTTTTGTTGTGGTTAATATATAATCTATGATTTGGAACAGCCATAGTGCACTACCCCATTACCTAGCTTTTCCCAGATGTCCATTCCTGGACACAACTATTGTCTAATGTTCCAGATCTTGGAGGGATGCGCGGAAAGTTTGTGAGTTAGTGGCAGAAGTAAAGGCTCTCACTTTCTATGTTGCTTGCATTTATTCTCACTTTCTGTATTGTCAGTTAAACTGTTAACTCTTTCTTTTCTTGCTCTCACCCACACTTTTCCTTAGTCCAAGACCCAGGGAATTTCTGGGCTTCACTAACTGTACTTCTTGTACAAATATCCTTTTCTGTTCATCTCTGTTGTCATCTTGTGATATGAAACAGCTCTTTTTTCTCTCTCACTGTGACTTTTAAATTCTACTTCCAGGAAACCTAATCAATTTTCCTACTTTTCAGAAAATCACCCTTTACTCTGGAGAATCTTTCTTCCATGAATGGAGTTATCATTTTATTGTTAGGTTGCAAAAGTGAAACTTCAGTATTTATGCCTGTTGTCACGCTCCTGTCTTGAATCCAAGCTTGGTGTATGGATAATTTTAAGAAAAGAATACACCGACATGTTTCTGTGCCAATCCTAGCCTTAACTTTGAGGATGTACAAAGTTTCCACTTCTGAATGCTGAGGAAATCTAAAACATACTGCCTGAATTCTAGATAGGAGCACACAAAGAGTAAATCTTGAACCAGCAGTGTGGACAGAGAAATGTAAGACTGCAGGACAGAGGTTCAGATCTCAGACTCACCCTAATCCTGTTCTCTCCAGCCAGCAGCTATCCAAACCTCACTTGGAACAGATAAGATCAAAGGCCAGACTCACTAGCCAACCTTCCTAGTCCAGTGGCCACAAACTCGCAAACACACTTCAGACAATGACCTGTGTGAATTCAAGACCCTCAGCACCATAATAATATTATTATTACTATATTAAGTCTTTAACTTTGTGGAAAGTCTATGACATGAAAGAATTTCAAAAGACAGATCGATACCTACAAGAGCCAGTTGCAAAATGTGCTACCCTGGCCTTAATATCACAAGGTGGTTTTGGTGTTAAATGACTTTTACAGCCAGACTGTCATGCACACCTGCAACCTCAGCACTCTGGGATGCCTAGGCAGGAGGATGATAAGTCTAAGCCAAGACTGGACAGCTTAGTGAATTAGGGAGAGTCTGTCCCAAAATCAAAAATAAAATGGAGGAGTGTCTGGTGATGCTGTTCAGTATGCAAGCCTTGGACACAACCCTTAACTGCAAGAAAAGAAAAGAAAAGAAAAATTTGGAGAAGAGTTCATAGGAACTACAGGAAAAAAATGGGCCACAGTTTAATGATGCATCGGTGAAAAGGTTTGTAAAGTTGTCATCATCTAATATCATAGATGGGAAATTTCAAGTATGCACCTAACAACCTAGTGAATGCACATACTTACAGGAATTTCCAAGCACAAAGGTTACAATGTCAATGGCTTCTGTCATTTGCCTATGCAAAAGGAGGGGAAAGCAAGATGAGCTAAAGGAGGCATCATTTAATTTTTTCCAACATTGTTTTTCTCTATTTGAATGTAAATCCCATATAAATCATTGCTTTATTTGAGAAAAGTAAGAAACCAGAAACCACCCAGGGAGAAATCACTCCTCCAAATTAAAGGGTGGATGTTCTGAAGTTTTCCATTCATTCATGTCATTGTATATTAATAATGTGAGGAACTTGGGAAGACTTTTAGCTTTTCAGAAACAAGTCCATTTCCATATTTTGAAACATCAGAAATTAATCAAAGCAGAAGAATAAATTGTCCAATATTACCCAAGCTGAAGATCAGCAGAGCTAAATATAGAAACTGGTCCTGCTGACATCCTTTCTGTCCTAGAGCAATGACGCTCTGTTCCTCTTGCAGGAGACGGCCAAGGGCCTAGCTGTCAAAACTGAATCCATACTGCTCAGTGCTGTCACAGAGGAAATAATCTAGTAGGCTGAAATGAAGAGATGAAAAGGGTTCTCAGCAAGAGGCATCAACTTTCTCGGTGTCTTTCTCTCGCCTTCTTGTTAGACACCTTAATGGCGAATCTGAGAAGTTGCTTTTGTGAATCAGGTTAGGGCTCCGATTGTTCAAAAAGCTCATTAGCAATTTATGAAGAGTGGAAAACCTCATTTTCCCTTAATGTGAAATCACTTCAGCCCGTCACAAGGGGAAAAATTGCTGAAGAGTGGATTGACCGCATATGGCTTAATTCTTTCTTTAGAAATTAAAAAAAAAAAAAAAAAAAAAAAAAAAAAAAAAAAAAAAAAAAAAAAAAAAAAAAAAAAAAAAAAAAAAAAAAAAAAAAAAAAGAAAGGAAAAGTCATCCCCAGGAAAATACCATATAACAATGAGAGGTTGTGAGAGACCCTGACAGAGCTAAGTCCTGGTTAATGTACTTTTTCTGAACTTGGCCACTTCCTCATTTGCCTGAGAGGGCAGCACACAGGTAGATTTCATATACATGAGTTAGCTGCCCATTAAAGAGCAGCACAGACTCTCTGATTCGGTACTTCAAGAAAGTGACCAAGAATGTTGGAAGAGCGACAAGAGCATGTGCTGTGAGGAGGGCTCTGTGGTGTTTTTGCGTAGGTTTCCTGCATACAAACGAAATGAGCAGAAGCCATCGGAACAGTCTCCTTGTCATTCTATCAAAGAAAACAGGAGTTTTCACCAAGAGTGGCAGAAGGATACTGCCGGGCTGGATTTGGTTACTTTTTTTGTGACATATGTAAAGCATCTCATAAGAGTTAGATAAATATAGTGAATGTTTCAATTTATAAAATTATCATAATAAAGAGACATTGCCCCTCAATGTTTCCATTTCTCTCCCTCTGACCGTTTTCGCTTTCTAAGTGGTTCTAGAAGCTCTTTGGGGAGTGTTATCAGTGGCTGCCTCAATGTCCTGAATTGTTTCAAAGCATTTAGAGGAATTTCTATTGAATGAAGTGTCACTGTGTGTCCTTCTCCTGCTTCATCACCAGATCCAGCACCGTGTGACTCCGGCTCTTCTCCAAAGTCACAATGACCATGAAAGGGAGACATTTTGATCCAGTCAGGATGTGGAGGCAGCCAGGACAGTGCAGCCAAAGACCCTCAGGAAAGAGGACTTCAGAGCTGCTGTGGGAGGGGATAGGACGGTGAGATGACTGTGGTCAAAATGAGCAAGAGTTCTTTGGGGTGGGGGATTCATGGCAATGTGTCTTTTTCTGAAATATTTTCTTTTAAATTTAGACACTCACCATACTCTCTGAAAATACTACCATTTTACTCTGTCTTCTGATATCTAGATCCTATCCCAGAGATTTCCAAAGGCATTTCTCACCTGCACACATTCAGCCAAATTTCTGTATTTAAGCACTAAATCTCCACCCGTATTTTCTCCACAGCTGTCCCACTCCACACTGTGAATCACAGGCCCTTTAACCCTTGAACATTAGATTATATATTACTACAAATTCCTGATTATTTTAAGAAAGATAGAGCTACGTTATCTCTGCCACAACTATCATTGCTGCAATCTCTTGTTCCTTGTTTTGCCTTGTTTGCTTGTTTTTATTTTTAAAGGCTTTAACATGTTTAAAGAATTTTCTGACTCACAATAAACCAGAGAGCAAAGTTCTGAGTTTCTTAAATCTCTCCTGTCCTTGCACAAGGACCATTTACCCACTATCAGTGTCACATGTGAGAATGTCCCAAATTTTCTAATTCATGAAGTTGCACTGAGACAACATAATGACCTAAACTATATAGATTTTGTATGCCCTTTGCATCTGGACAATATATTGAGACATGTGTCCCCATTACAATAAGATAATTGTTTAGGTCTGTGAACATCAATAAAACCAAGACAAGTGTTCCATGAAACACCATTTCACAATTTTCTGGCCAATTTATCTTATAATCTCAGACCATTTTCTTTTGTTTTATTTTATTTCCTTTCCTTTCTTTTATTCCTGGGATTGTACTCAGAGCCTTTGCACTGAGCTATCATTCCAGTCCTTATTCTTTTGGTTTGAGGGCAAACTTGGTAAGTCACTGCCTTCCTCAGGATGAACTCAAACTTTTGATGTTCCACTTCAACTTCCCAGAGTATGGAGCTCAGGCCTGTGTCACCATGCCATGTGTATGTCTCACCACACCCTTATAACTCTTTCATTTAACATATTGCTAATGAACTCCACTCTATTAGTGTTAGTGTTCTCTTATATTAATACTAGCCTTTGTTCATTAACAGAATTAGGTCTGAGGAAATCATATTCTATCTCACCATGTCCACAATTTTTCTTTCCAACACAATTTTCTTGTTGAATCATCTTTTTTCATAACTGCTATGTTCTAAACTACTAGTTTTTGTATATCTTTTTATAACAGCTTAACTACAAAAACTCAGTTTTCTGCCTGCCATTGATTTGATTGCATACCACAAAGCCTGATAACCACTAATTTTCTTGCTCTGAGCACACTTTTTTTCCAAAATTCCTACACATTGTTTCTGACTAGTTCCTGTAACTTAGTAACATATTTAAAATATCTCCATGTCTTTCCGTGGTGTAATAATTCATTTCTCGGTACTGAATAACATTTGTTATCATAAGTGATTTATTAATCTCATCACCATCGAGGGTCATTTCAGTTGCAATAGGATTTTGGAATTCCAGAAAAAGCTAGAAGAAATGTCCATCTGCAGATTTTTGTGTAGATGTAAGTTTTTCTTTTTAACTCTTGTAGGTAAATACCATGGAAAAAAAATCACTAGATAGCAGGATAAGACTCTATTTATTTTGTAATGAACTGCTAAATTTTCTTCCAGAGCAGCTGCACCATTTTCCATTCCTATCATCAGCGATGAGAATGACTCATAGGGTGTTTGGCAGTGCTGTGACCTCTATCCATTCCCATAGGTCCTTGCTTGTTTGCCCTTTTGTAATAAATGATCAACATTTATCCAGGAAAGTATGCTGGTGGTATAAGCAGCCTGAGTACAATTCAATTTTGTCTTCATGGAACAGTAGTCATATAACTTTAAAAAACTGAGACTTCAAAAATCATGATGATTTTATGAATAGAATAGAATGAATTGTTAAGGTATAACCTTTGATTATAAAAACATTATGCCTGAGATTAACTAATCACCCCAATTATCCCTTGGATAATATCATGAAAAGAGAAATAAGGGCATAATTATACTGATGACAAAAACAAAATCCACAACACATAGAGGTGGCAAAATTTGAAAAGATTTTCAAACTTGTACCTTCAGATTTAAAAACAAAACATACTACATGCTGCTGTTTCCAGGGGCCCATGGATTTACCCTTTCTTGGTCTTCGTTCATACCTGTAAAAGTTCACTCAGTGGGGAGCTCTGAGATGGAGTGCTCATGTCCCTCGAGATCATGTGAGGGACAAAGCCCAGCCCTCAGATCTCAGCTTCTATAAGACCTAGTCCAGTCCAAGATCACAAATCCACCTCTGAATATTTACAAAAAATAAAGCTAACACACCCCTACTTGCAATCTTTCAAGGCAGGCCACTAAAACAATGAGCATAATGTTAAAAATTACAGAAATAAGTTTCCAACCCGGGGTTTAAGAGAAGTTACTTTGAAAAGTAAAATGACAAACTGCATTGCACATTTGGTTGTCCAGCATTCAATTTATAACCATTAGTTAGGTAAGCAGTGAAGCCATTTCCATGAAAGTCTCAAGGATTCCAAAGGTCAAAAGTTAAACTTATGCTTCCATCTATTTTACGTAATAAATAGCTCCCCAAAAACTTGAATGGAGAAATAAAGTTTGTAAGTAAAGATCTAGATTAGATAACTTCCTCCCCAATCCACTAGCTGAAGAATATTCAGAATTTATCTAAACTTGTCAGTTTCTTTATCATTAAAATAGGAGTTAAATGTAGCAGTGGAAAAATTACCTTTTCAGGTCCGGGTTGAATCGAAGAATTAAATTGGGGTAGAGTTAGGCACCCCCCCCCCAACCCCCGTGCATTCAGGGGCTGGACTTTCAGAAGATACCCGGATCTTGGGAAGGCACCCTCACCCGTGAATTCATCATGGCTAAGGCCATTCATTCACAGATGAGTTGTGAGTTACATGTGCCGTCAGGAGGTGGGTTCTGCCTAGTGGGGGTCGCCGGATGTGCCGCTGTGAAGGAATCTCTCCCTCTGCAGGTCTTTTCTTCACTCTGTCCCCTGAACACCGGATCTTCTTGGGCAGTTTCCTTCTACTAGACCGTCTCTCCTTTAGAACCAGCCAACTATATGCTATAACCCTGAGCCAAAATAAAGCCTTCCTCCTTTAAATTATGGGGTCAGAGATTTGCCTTGATGACAAGAAAATGACCAAAACAATCAGCTATCAGAAAAAATAAAACCGTATGTATTTCTTTACACATGTTTTTACCTGTCATGGAATCCCTCCTTAAGAAATGAAGACCCAAAGAAATAGACCTAATTACTTCATTATATATACAGACTTAAACAAAGAATAACTACTTGTATAGAAGCGACTAAACTGTACAGTCTTTTAAAATGAGCTATTCTTAACAAATTCTGTGCACAGTATGATTTTTTATCCTGCCTGAAAGATTAAGACGCTGTGTTTCCCGGTAGCTTCGGGCCATCGTGTTTGGAACAGAAGTAGCATATTCTGTGTTCAGTGAGCATCACAGCAGGCAGGATAGATGATGTTACACCTGCGGTTGCACAAGTGCCTTTAGCTGAAGTAGCTAATACAACAAAACAGCACATTTTAACCCCATCATGTACACAGTCTGTGTCTCAGTATCAGGTTGTTATGTTTTCAGAAAAATCTAAGTTTCTCTAGAATATTCTCTCATTATATTAACCCACTTATCTGTAGGATTTTAACAGACTTTTTGATCTTTCACAAAATTCATTTCCACCTTAGAAACTATAAGCCAAACAAAAGTATAGTGAGGATTATTTACTCATTTAACTAAAGTGACATGAGTACCTTGAGAAAAAAAATATTCCTTCCTTCCTTATAATATTTGCATTTTACTTTATTTTATAGGTATTTGTCCTGGAACTATCAAAAAGGAGTGATAATGATGCCTCTTGTGGATAAAATTTGCAGTGAGAAAAGGAAGAGCAGGATTCTGTCTTGGTGGTTTATCAAAGTCACTGGGGCATAATAGGATCCCGTATCCCTTGTAGAGTTAGTCTGAAGCATATGTGTTGCATAGACGTCCTGAGGTGGCCTCATATGCAGAAGGGGCAATTTACAAAGGCAGGAGTTGAGAGGATTCTGTTCAGAATCAAGGGAGCAAGAGTGGCCAGAACACAGACTGAGCCTGTGATTACAGTCACAAGTGATAATGCATTCACTGCTGAGAAGGGAGAGTCCCCAAGGTGAGGACTGAATGTGTCCCAGGGGTAATGTCTAGGTGGTAAAAAAGACTCTGATCCACGTACCAAAGCTGGCCCCAGACCTGTTTTTCTGAGACGCATTTCACATTTTCTTTTTTTATTTCTATGAGGTGGTCAGAAGAAAACAAAGAATATGCAACAAAGGACATATGTAAAAGTCTATAGCATTGTCGATTTGTTCTTTAAAACATTGTTTAATTCCTGGTAAAGACTAGGGAAAGAAGACCAAAAGACAAATTATTTCAGTCACTCTTTCAATCCTTTATTGACAGGGTAGCCAACATGACTTCTAGATACCAGTTAGCAGAAATAATAAAGTATGATCTCTTTCTGTGCCAGAAATAAAAAATCTGCTTTATGGGAGAGTCCTGAAATACTCATCAGGTACATATTTTTTACAGGTAGGGGTCAACTTCAGCACAGGAGTTTGGGGAAAAGTATGCTGTCCAGGGCAAGCAAGGAATAAGCAGGCCAGAGAATGTGGATGCTCAACATCCAACAACAAATGGTCCTTTCTGTGAGGTGAGGGTTTCTACCAAAGTAGACATCAAGATAATCATAGGAAGAGTTAGGGGTTTTTTTTGTTTTGTTTTTTGTCATTGGTGCAACTTTTTTTTTTTTTTTTTTTTTTTGAGATAGGGTCTTGCTTTTGTAGTTCAGGCTGGCCCTGAACTCAGCCTTGAACTCACAGCAATCTTCCTGTCTCTGCCTCTCTAGTGCTGGGATTACAAATGCAGTCCACCACACCTGGAACTGTGGTTTGTGGTTCTGATTGCTGGTGGGCACGGGTCTTCATACCTGGCATTGTTGTATGTGGTTACCAAGGTTTGAACCGGGTCTTCACTCTTGCAAAGAGGGACCAGAACCACTGAGCTAAATTCCCAGCCCTAAGGCAAATTTTTAAGGAGGAAGTCTTTATATTCTCCTTTAAAAGAAGAAGAAGACATGATATTTTTATCTGTATCCTACAAATAAATTCATATTTTTGGCAACAGATTAAACTTACTTTGCAAATGTTGTAAAATGCCATTTCTCCCTTTACAACTTACACAAATAAAGCCAGCTTGTGAAAATACTATTCACTTCAATAACTCTTCCCACATTTGAATCTCTTACTTTAATGCTTTTCTGACTCGATTGATTTTTTTAAATCTTTTCAATAAGATTTTTTTTATCTTTATTGGTACATTAAATATACACATCATGATTACACTCCATAATGGGGATTTGTACCAGTATAAGACACATCTTAATTCTCATTTTTTCCCCTAGCCCTACCCACCCTACCACCCCCCCCATATACATAAAATTTGTTTCCTTATTTTTTTGTTACCATCTCAAAACTTTCCCCCTTCTTCCTATTTTACATTGAGCATTTTCTATTTCACAATATCAATAAGATTTTAAAGGAAAACGCTTAGGCGTTTGCTCCTCATTAGACTTGCAAGAACACAATGCTGATTTCAGAGACCCAGGTCACCTCGCTGTCAGGATTTCACAGTCACTGCTTCATCGCCTTCTAGCAACAGTGGTTACCGTGGAGAGTCCCACTGACCTCACCAAAAATATCCATTCTGACCAGTTTTAGTATATACTACATTTTCAGCTCCTCTTACTGAGTATTTTACTGTTGCCACTGTATTTCTTCATATCCATCAACTCCTCCTCACTTTTGTTTGTTTTACAGTATTTAACTTGCCTAGTTTCTCTTTCTTTGAAGGCATTATCACAAAACATGTTGTTTTTAAATTTTCAAAAAAATTGGTGCAGAAGACACATTGCTGTTTACACCACCTCCAAAAATCCTCCCCTCGTTTTTCAAACACACTCATCCATGCTTCTTGCCTTTTTTTTTTTTTTTTTTTTTTTTTTTTTTTTTTTTTTTTTTTTTTTTTTTTTTTTTTTTTTTTTTTTTTTTTTTTTTAATTTTTATTTTTTTTTTTAGTTTTTTAAGACAAGGTCTCACTTTGTAGTTCAAAGTGGCCCTGAGCTCACTATCCAGCCCAGGCCAGCCTTGAACTCACAGCAGTCCTCCTGCTTCTGCCTCTCAAGTGCTAGAATTACAGGTGTGAACCACCATGCCTGGCTCTTCTTGCCATTTCTTGAAACAGTTCTGAAAGTCCTTTCATGAGAGTCTTTTTGAGGCTGTGTTGACGTCCTGAGTTGATGCAAAATATTTATGACAGTTTCTTCATTTTCATCCATCTTATTCATCAAAACTGGCATCATTCAATTTATCGCTGTTCAGTAAATCAAAAATGACCATGAAAGAGAGACATTATAAATCAAGTCAAGACAGTGAAGCAGTGAGGACAGTGTAAGTAAAGACGTTCAGGAAAGAGGACTTCCAGGGCTGCTTCAGAAAGTGGACAGAGCCATGAGAGAAGAGTACTTTTCTGAAATAAAAGGCATTGTGCCTTTTATTACTATAATATTTTTAAAATTAAAATTACCACCATACTGTTCCATTACACATCATCAGTGCTATAAATAATCTATTTCTGAAGATAACTGCACAGCATTATTTAAGGATTCATTTTGGCTGTTCTTTATATTGCAGATTTGATGATGACTTTATTTGTATTGTTAGTTTTCACAGTGGTTTGTTTATTGTCTAATCTTGTTTGTTCATTTTTATGAAGGAGGAGTTGCACTGCTTTTTGGAGGTGGTGTGTTGAGAAGTTACAAACCTGCATTTTAACTTTTTCTGTGGCATGTGAGTCAGAGCAGAAGAAGTCCAAAGCACAGATTGGAAGATATACTTCTTGTTTGGACTCTGAATCCTTTAATCCTGTGCTGTATGAATTACATCCCCACACTATCCCTTGTTAAATTTCTCCAGAAAATAAATAACTAGGACTATGATTTGTTCCACTCTGAAGATGCTTGAGTCCTTCTGATGCATCTAGGAAATGGGGGTCTTTTTAAAATTTGTGCAGCGAACTTTTTCAGCAATTGCAGAGGTATCAATCAGTATCGCACTGTTAAGCTTTCTGGGTTCTGAAGAACTGAATTGCTTTCTCACCTCCGGTGTTTGAGATTCATTACTTTTATGGCTCAGATTTATCATATCTTTCCAAAGTCTCACATGGTCAGAGGTGGGATCTTCAGAAGGTGACTGGATCCTGAGGTACCATATTGATTCTGACTTCCCTTCTCACCAGCCAGGAGCCAGGGAGAAAGTGCAGGTTGCTTTTACCATTTTCTAGTAGTGGTTTGTCTGTTTTATTTCTCTGTAGGCTTCAATATTTTCATCAGATCTTTCCTAGATTGCAGGGACCCATCTACTTCCTTCTTTCCTTCCTTGAGTTGCTAGATTCCAGTGTCTGGACTCTGAATCTTTGAGAAGCTGGTTTGCTCCTTCTCCCAGAAGTCCCTCATCACTAGATTTATCTGTTATTGAGTCCATGGCTAGGACTCATGTCAAGAGCAAGTTGTTAGATTCCAGTGTCTGGACTACGAATCTTTGAGAAGTTGGTTTGCTGCTTCTTCCAGAAGTCCCTCATCACTGGATTTATCCATTATTGAGTCCATGGCTAGGACTTATGTCAGGAGCTGAGGCCAGTGTGGAGGACAGCAGGGCCTGGGAATACCTATCTCCCTCCCTCATCTCTCTCTGCCTCCCAGCTGCTGTGCATTGAGTACCTTTCTTTGCCGTGTCTTTCTACCTCACTATTTCTTCCATGACGTCAATTGACCATGGACCAAATCCTCTGGATCATGAATGAAATTAAACCTCTTTTTGTTGAAATTGTACAAGTCAAGTATTCGGGCACCATGATAGGAAAGTTTACTAATGCAATACTCTCTGCTGTGAAACTTCTGAGGTTGTCTAACCGTGTCTCCATTCTACAAAGATGAAGGCTTCAGGTACCAAACAGTTATGTTGTCTTCCTGTTCTGTGGATATTTTGAAGGATGCAAAGTGTTTTACTAACTGAAAGCCAGAAATCCCCATTTTATTTCTTTGGATCTTTTCTTCAGAAGCCTCAGATTTACAGGACATACTTCCAATAGAGATTAGACCAAAAATGACCCTCTGTGGGGCTTGGTTTGAAGAGATAATTGATGAAGAGGAGGAGGATGACCCTGGATAGAGTATTCTTTTCCTCAGCTTCCACTTCTCTATATCTTAGCTGCCATGACATGAATAGCTTTCCTCAGCCAGTGCTGTTTCTGCCTTGGAGCCAGCTGATTACAAACTAAAACTCAAGACAAAATAAACCTTCCTTCTATTAAGATGTAGATGTTAA
Source organism: Petromus typicus (assembly GCA_004026965.1). Taxonomy (NCBI): domain Eukaryota; kingdom Metazoa; phylum Chordata; class Mammalia; order Rodentia; family Petromuridae; genus Petromus; species Petromus typicus. The sequence continues at coordinate 12,252 of PVIR01038247.1, forward strand.
GTGCTTTGTTCCAGTGAGTGACCAGGGTCTAATGAAAGTTTTCTCCCTTTGTCATTTCTCTCCATTTTGTAATTACTGGTGGGAAGAATTTGAAGATGCCTGCCAAGTTTCTCTGCTCTGACAAGTGAGCTCCATAGAGCCCTCGGCCTCCATGGTGGGTATGCACAGAAGATGACTAGATCCACAGTTCCATAACTACACAAGTTCTAGAAGATTCCTTCAGAGCTACCTGGAGAAAGATTCTATTTTTTTTTTTTTGAGAAAGGGTCTCACTTTGTGATTCAGGCTGGCCCTGAGCTCAGCCTCAAACTCACATCACAACAATCCTCCTGCCTCTGCCTTTGCCTCTGCCTCCCAAGTGCTGGGATTACAGGCATGAGCCACCATGCCCAGCACTGTGGTATGCTGTGCTGATTGCTGATGGTGTTAGTCTCCATGCCCAGTATTGTTATGTGGTTACCAGGGAATTGAACCTGGGCCCTTGCGCTTGCAAGACAGGCACTGGAACCACTGAGCTAAATCCTCGGCCCCTGGAGAAAGATTCTTGTTCGGGCTTTGAATAGTGTGCAGCCATGTTTTAAGAGGGAAGACTTTGAGACAGCTGAGAGTACCCACAACCAACAGGCAGCAAGAACATTGGAACCTTAATGTCCCCACAGTGAGAATGGAATGTTTTTGTACATGGATTTCTTTAATGTGGCCCCTACACTTCCTTCCAGAGGGGCCAGTTCCATGTTTCCTAATCTCTACATCTTGCACATATGCCTTTGGGTTTTGCAATGGTGATAATCACTTTTTACTGTCAGCTCTTCAAACTTGCTTCACTATTTGTTATATAGCTTATTCTTGGGCTATACACAATCCCTTTTTTTCTAATTCAAAGTGGTATAATAACAACATTCTTTTGTTTCATACCACGATGGAATATTATATGTCTATTTCTTTATTTCTCAAAGAGTGTGCTTTTGGAGCATTAGATCTTCATTAGTATGTTGCATACTCTTCTCTCTTCATCCATATACTTGTTTATCCCTGTTTGCTACTTCAACCTCCCAAGTTTTAGGATGTCTTTTGCTAATTCCTTTCACATTTTTGCATTGTTTTAAATGAAGTAAGTTATTTTTTTAAATGCCTATAGTGGTTAGAGAGAGAATGGCAGAGGACCCAAAGCATTAATTCAGAGTTCTACTTATTTCTTAATGGATCTTTTGTTTTTTACTATTCCAAAATATCATAGCAAAACTATTTCATTATCTCCCAAAATTTTATGTCTATCATCTAGGCAAAAAAGGCTGCTTGAATTTTTGTATATCTATTCTTTAGATAGTATTGTTTATTTCCTTTATCTAAATGTCTCCAGTACATGAAGCTTGTATTAATGGTGTTAAATTATTGTGGTATTTTTAATTTGGTTCCTGTTTCTAAATCTATTTCTAATCAACTTATACAAAGAGGTAAACTTTTGAAGCCTTTGAATATTTTACACACACACACACACACACACACACACACACACACACACACAGACAAACTCTACTGAGAGACAAATGCTGTCTTCCTCTCCAGGTACATGGATTTATCATTTGCGTTGGTTTCTGGAGGAATCTATGAATAGATGCTCACTGCTATTTGCATAACAACAGAATGATTTAAATTCTGGTTACATAGTCTTGTAAGCAAATTTAAGGCATCACACGGGGCTGATCTTCCTCCAGGTACAACTACATTAATAATGTATTAGGGCAGGATTAAGCAATTATAGGGTAAGTGAAATAAATGCACTTCACATGTCTGAAAACCCAGGGGCAAGGGGAATGTAGAAAGTAGATAAAATCATAGGATGAATCAGCCACTGGTATTATCTACACATAAACTTTATGTACGGGACTTCCCAAGAGACTACCACAAAAACATCATCCTTCCATCTCATTGTGATTAAATTTCTCACAGTACTTTATGAAGGCATTTAATGTGACTTTTAAAAACAGTAAAAATAAATAGTGTGGTGAAAAATGTATTCTGGAACCAAGAGTGATTGTAATCTTCAACAATATTTACAAAGGACTTATTGATTTAGTTACTTAAAATCTGTTCAGGGAACATTTGATTTTGCATAAGCAAAGTGACTGTAGTCTCCACACTAATTCATACATAAAGCTTAAAGCATTTTACAATTTTTAGCAAACATTTATTTAAAGACTACTAGGTTTCAAGAATGCTTTCAGTTTCTATAAACAGAAAGAAAATAAACTTCACCCTTCTCTAAAAACTACATAGTCTTTAAGGCCAAAAAGAGTAATGTCATCTTATAAAATTAATTAAAACATTACTCATTCTTTTTTTTTTTTTTTTTTTTTTTTTTTTTTTGCTTACAAAGAGCAAGTTTGGTACAAACATAAATTCTAGGGCGATTTATATATGCCATGAATCTAT
>PVIR01038248.1:0-14670 GCA_004026965.1 Petromus typicus
AGTTTGAGGCTGAGCTCAGGGCCAGCCTAAACCACAAAAGCGAGACCCTGTCTCAAAAAACCTAAAAAAAAAAAAACTTTTACAGTAGGGATGCCACATCCTCTCACAGTTTTATCTGAAGTTTTGTTTTTATCTAAAACTGAAAACATATCCACTCAATTAACTTTCAGACTTTCAGTCTTCCTGAACTAGACAGGCTAAGCTTAGAAATAAAGAAGGGAGCATTGTGCAAACATATGCACTCATGGACGGCAGTAGTTTATTGTGGTTTAGCTTAAAAATAGACAAATATAATCCACCTCAAACACAGCATCTAGGAAAAGTGATTAGTTTACCTCTGTTGGTTTGTAGCAGTCCACAAGAGCTTCCTAGAATGAAACACAGACAGCCAGTTTTATTATTTAAAATTCATCACTGTTTTTTAAAGCAAAATGAAAACTTACTTCATCTCTATACTATTATTTCATAGTGGTAGATCAGAAGTGCATATTGACTATTCACCTCCACTCATTTCAGCACCAGTTGGTCACCAGAAGATACAAAAATGTCATTAATATGCAGGAATGCATTGTTCGTCCAAGCACTCAAGCACATATGCACGAGAGGACCTGCACACATGTGTACACACACACACACACACACACACACACACACACACACACACCCTGGCTTTCCTAGGACTCCAGATGTATATTACATTAACAGAATATGATCCAGAGGCCTGAGAGATTTCAAACCCACCCATCCAGTCAACGATTTTACTTTCTCTTTATGCACACACACTGACACACACCTCCCCTCCCCTTTCTTTTGTGCTATTCACACAGTTAATATTAAACTAGATATTCTTCAAGTGGAGACCGCCTGTGTCAGACAGTGATCGTCACAATGGACATGGGGGGAGGGGGCTTCGGCCATGATTCAGCCGCAGACCACCTTGGGACTAGGCTCCTTCCGGCTTCCATGTTCTCATCTGGGAAGCAAAGGAGTAGACAACCTGAGGACAGCAAAAGAAGAGGCCCTTTCCGGTTCTCAATTTTAAGACAACTTTCTTGTGGCATATTTTCTATAGACATGATACCTGTTTTAAATTTTTATTTACTTTTAAAAACTTTATGACCAGCATATTATTTCCCCCACTGAAGCTACTTATAAAAAATAATCACCACAACTGGGGCTGTTTACCATGCAAGGAACACTAGGAATTATTAACACACTAAACATATCAATGTATTAAAATGTGCCATTTGATTTACCTTAGTGACCATTTGTGATGGGTTATAACCAACCGCCATTACTAATAATTATCAGAAGTGGTGGGTTAAATGTTAATTAGTTTTAGAAACTCCTAAATGCAGTTTTTAAAATGATAAACTTAGTCTCTTGTGGAAAGGACTGTATAAATTTTCTTGCTTTCCACTAAGGAATATGAGACAACGCAACCTCCCCTGAGATACTAGAGTACTACTGGTATCCAGTGAATATCATTTTTTTAAAAGATATTTTACTAAATGGAATCATATCAGAAGGAGTTTAATTTAGAAAGGAATTCCATGAACACCACAACCCACAGCTGTGACCAGACCCCTGGGTTTGATCATTTCCAGTTCCAAACCAGTCCGCTCCTTTTTCTCCTGTGGACATTGCTGTCTTTCCCAGAGAATGATTTTTGGGGCAGAACCAGCTTTCTCTCTTAAGAGAATGAGTCCTGATGCTACTGACACCACAGGGAATGCGCTGGGTCACACGTCCTCACTCTTGGCCACGCGCTGCAGACCCAAGTGGAGTCAAATGGCCACCGTTGGAAGGTTCTGGGCTGAGGGCTGCTCACCTGGAGCTTCGAAGCTCTCTCCTCCTCGCTGTCTGCATCAAGAAGGTCATCAATGTCAATTTCTACATCTGGCATTTCTTCTTCCTGGGGGACAAATGTGAAGACATTTTATTACTTAGGGAGAAACTAAATTGTGCTGAACCAGTTTAGTTGAGTTCTAGACACCAGATTATCATTCAAGAGGGGATGGTGGGTAAGAAGGGGAAAGAGAAACTGGAGACTGGATAAAAAAGCTGTGGTTCTTCTACACAATGGAGTATTACTCTGCCATAAAAATGATAAGTTTGAATCATTTATACTTAAATGGACATACCTTGAGGACATCTTCATAAGTGAACTAAATAGGGCACAGATAGGTACATATCACATCTTTTCTCTCGTATGAGAAAATAAAGATGTAAAAGAGTTCTGGAATTGTATGTTATATATTGTAAAATAGAAAATACTCAAAGCAAAATAGGCTAAATGAGAATTGAGCCGTGTCATATACTGGTACAAATTCTCATTGTTGAGTGCAATCATGGCGTGTATATGTAATGTACCAATAAAGATTTCAGTTTTAAAAAAAAGAAGGGGAAGGAGACCGAGAAGCAGAGGAGGTAGGGAGAAGGGCCTAAAGGAGGGGATGGGAGAAGAGCAAATAGGAGGAAAGGGAGAAAGGAAGAGAGGAGGAAGAGAAGATACAAATCAAAAAGAGTAAAAAAGTATTAATTTAGAAATGACAAGTTTCTACTTTCTAACAGAAAAGCACAGCTGGGAGTACGTGTTATGGTTCAGATTCAAAATGCCCCCCCCCCCCAATTCTCATGTGTGGAAGGTGATTGAATCACGGGGTGCCATACTCTCATCCACTGATAAGTTCAGCAGATAAATGCCTGGTTGGGGGTAGATCATGGGGGCGCAATCTGGGAGGGCGGACTCTTGTCCCTGGCTCTTCTCTTCTCTCTCTCCTTTCCTGGCTTCCGCTGGATGGCCAGGGCCCCTCACCATGCCATTTTTGCCTGGGAGCCAAACCCTTAACAGCTATGCCCACTGCTATCTATTCAGACTCTTTCCCAGGAGCCCAAGAAGCCAAAATAAGCCTTTTGGTGGGTGGGCGTTGAATATTTTGTCTCAGCAATGGAAAAGCAACTAACACAGCATACAACAGGGCTTGGCACGTTACAGAATTGGAAGTGAGAGTTGCAGTTTCTGCCCTGATATCGCTCTCTGCCTCCCGGTGATTTGACATTTAGGGTCCACATCTCACTTCACAGCTCTGCATCTATGAAAAATCTTATTCTGCCACAGGTTCTTGGGCAGCTGTGTTCAGGACAGTTACTAATCTGGAGACAATATGTGATACAACCGAGACCAAAGAAGCTTTGGGAAGGATACCCTCACTCCCTCTGAACTGAGAACAAGCCACAGAAGCATGGTGGCTCTGGACATGGCTGCAAGCCTCCTGCAACCATGAAGAGAGACTGAGCTCAGGAAGAGGTTGACTCCACGGTGGACAGAGTAGAGCTGCGGTGGTGAAGAAAACAAAATCCTGGATAAATCACGTCTGCAGGTCAAATCACCTGTGAGTAGGTAAGCAAAGCCTATAAGGTGCTGGTTGTCTGGCGGTGCCATGTGGGCTGAGGAACCGAAGAGATCCAGGCCAGAGAAGCGGACAAGAAAAGTGAGAGAGCTCACTGGTTGTGATATGAACATCAACACAAAGTGGGCCTTGCCTCTCTCTCTCTGTTCTCTTACTGAAGTCTTCGCTGTGCCTCTCAGAACAGCATTTTGATACGGGAAGATAAAACAGAAGAGGACACATTTGCCTTTCTTCTTTTCATCTTACCACACATACACAATCACCTGTGACACACCTCCCTGGCGCAGGAGGGCTGAGCAGTGTCTGTAGAGACACCTGGGCTGCCACCTGGGCTCGGCTGCTGTGCCTGAGGTAGTTCTTTCTGACTTCCTGGCTGAGGCTGACTTTTTGAATATTTCTTTCTAGGAAAATGCCCTTATTAATTACTTGTTCTCAAACCTCTCTCTGTCTCTCTCCCTCTCTTTTACTGGAGAAACCAAGGACACCTAGCTCCCAAGAGCAGTCCCTTGATGAGAAAAAAATCCAAGAAATAGCCTTTCCCTAATCCCCAGTGGCTTATCCTTTGCTCAGGTATTAAGTGGTACAACCTACTTCTAAGCCATCATTCATCAGTCAATCTACTGTATTTTCATATTCGTGCTTGATGACCATTTACCTATGAAACAAAGCTGAGATGTAGAAGCAGGGAGCTGCAATGTTTTGATGAGAATAGGGCTACAGGGAGACTTTTCTCCTTCAAGGAGCTTGGGCTCTTGAACCAGGCAGCCTGGGCCAAAGCCAGCTCCACCATTAACTTGCTGTGTGACACGGGGCAAGCTTCTTTACGTCCCTGGCCTCAGCTTCCTCACCTACAATGATACGATAGTAAATGCCAAATGTCTCACAATTATGTGTGTATTAAATTAGCTGATTGAGATTAAGTCCTCAGGATACTGCCCAGCACATAGCTAAGACTTCCTGAGCACAGATTAGTATTATTTGTACAATATGGTAAGATACGCAATCCATGAGAATTGAACCTTCAGTAGAGGGAGCAGTTCTAACATTCTTAGTCTTAGGTCAAAAATGTAGACTAGGCCAGGCATGGTGGTGTACTCCTGTAATCCTCAGGAAGCTGAGGCAGAAAATCGCTGTGAGGTTGAGGCCCAGCCTGAACTACAAAACAGCAACAACAACAATAGAGAAATCTAAAAATAAAGAAAATTAATAATAACAAGATGGCAAAAATTGTGTATCTCAGAAAACTCTAGTGACCCAGAGCTAGAGACAACTGCTAATTGATGGAAAGTAGTTACAGGAATAAAATTAAGACACAATCACCTGGTTTCTTCGGATGTTAGAAAAGTTGTACCTCTGGATATGAGAATAGCTGTGGATACCCACCTTATCCTCGAACTTTATCTATACAAGCTTTGAATGCAGGCATCGCCAACCCCTGACCAGATGTCCATGGTTGGACTGCCACCCCATCTTCCTCCTTTCGCAGAGGCTGCTCCCCTCCCCTTACATGTAGCCAACAGACCTCACAAACTGACACAGAGAGCTACTGCCAGTGAGACACCAGTTTTTAGTCCAGCTGGGATAGCAATGTGCCTCCATCAAGATAAAGGACACAGAGAACCCAAAGGTGTGTTTTATTGCCAGATCTCTTTGAAACCCAAATAGGACACAAATGCTACTGCCCTCTACCGGCGCCAACCTCCCTGGTTGTCACCGCCTGTCCCCTACCTGGTTAGTGTTCTCTCATCCATGCGTGGTTACACCCAACCCCCTAATCTGTGTATATTTGAAACAGCTGAGAGGGATACTGGAAAGGGGAGAAGGGGAACTATCGGAGGCTTGAACAGATAGTGGTAGGCAAAGCTGTACAGCGAGCGAACAGCACCACAGGGCACAAACACCACAGAAGAAACTCAATAGGTTACAGACACCCACAGACCCTAAACAGGAATGCTGGTTGCTGTGGGGAGAGCAGGCAAGTTGCTCTCAGGCCCTCATCCCACCCCAGGCACATGGATGACTATCGTGAGCCTTAAAGAAGAGCTGGGCATGTATTTCATGTGTTCTGGAAAACACAGCTTGAGGCACAGCATGATGTTGCTTCAATAACTACCATGGAAGGCCAGGACACTCCAGATGGCCTTGGCTGGCTGAATGCAAGAAAAGCCACATGAAGCAGATAGACCTACATGCTTCATTCTGTGTAATAATCCACTCAGCTTTCTCCCTAAATCCCCATCCCTCCTACAAAACAGCCCGCTGAATTTAGCACTTATACTTTGGACACAAAGCACATATGTATGTCATGTTTATATGTAATTGAGCAAAGGATGCTTGTTTAAAGAATTACAACTAAGAGGAGCTTAAAGTCTGCCTTTGAGGAGGGGGCATTGCGAAAGGGTCTCACTATGAGATTCAGGCTTTAAACTTACTATGTAGCCCAGGCTGCCCTCCAGCTCTCAGTGAACCTGTGAGTATTGGCCAACTTCCCAAGTATTGGCATTACAGGTGTGCAGCACTACACCAGGTTTGGTCATTCTTAAAGGAAAGAGCCAGAAGTATCCAATGCCTTCTGAACAACACAGTGACAGGTTTCCCAGTGAACAGCATCTGAAACAGTTCTGGTGCTTGTGAGGCCATGTCCTATTCCAGGCAAGAGGCATCCTCCAGCAGTGTCCTGGCATTACACTCATATTCAACTCTCTGTCAGGTATTACAGCTGACCCACTTGCCCAGCCCTTGAGATCTGCACTATCCCATATTGTAGCCATATGTAGTATAATTCATGACACTCAAAGAAGATGAAGAATCCAGTTTTTCATTCATACCAGCCACACGGCAAGTGGCCAACAGCCACATGTGCCGACTGACCACTGCAGTGGAAAGCATGCGTGTAGCACACCTTTGTCATCATAGCTGGGTCCAATGGGCAGCACTGCTCTGGAGGCCACTTGTTTGCAGCCCAGAGTTAGGAAGCAAAGTCCTTGTCCCTCTCAAAAGGGAGTGGAAAGAGTAAAGGAAATGCCTGGTTTCTCAAGGTCCTACTGTTCAAGGGAACGGAGCTGGGAAACACTAGGCTTGGTGATACAGACAGCACCCACTGGCCAGGCAACTACAGGAATCGAGCAGCACCAGTGATTTCCACCAACCTGTAAGTCTCTCAGTCCCCTGACCACGCCCCCGAGGACTGGGCAGAGCCCAGGTCAGCGTGCATTCTCAAAAACAATACAAGCGCTTCCAGGAGCTGGCAGTGCCACTTTCATGGGGGTTCTCTTCAGCCCTGTGTTCTGTGTGTTGACTTCAGAGCAGTATAACTGAATGGCCCCAGTGACAGATCAAATCCTGCACACGAAGTGAGGACACCCGCAGCTGTGTTTGGATATTTTGTCCTGCATTTGAGATGAATCCCCAAACTGTGGCTTGGAGACAAGAAGCAAAAAGAGTGGTCATTAGAGTTGCTGAAGAAAGTCACTATGACACAGCTCTAGCTTCACTGGTCGGGGCCAGTCTTGGTAGTTATGCACAGCACAGGGCTTCTGATCATCGCTATGCAGTTTCTGGTCACACCTCCGGGGGGAATCCATTCTGTGCACGGCACGTGTGTCAGGCCCTGCAGAGACGGTCACCTTAAGCACAGCTCCAATAAACCAACCAACACCACCACCAAAAGCCAGCCACAACCCCAGGTGCTTTAGTGATTTAGGGAGAAGGAAAACTTCTGCCTGATGCAGGAGGGAGATTTCACGGCAGAGAGAGAAGGTAGCTGGGCTTGTGGGATGACAGGGTTTGAACAGATTTAGAGATAGCTAAAACACACTGCAACAGGTAAAATGTTGTGCAGGGAGCAAAAACACGAGATGTCTTCAGAGTATAGGACAAAGAAAGGTCCCCAGCTCATTGCTCAGACAGGGTTTGCAAATATTAATGTGCTGGAGGCTGAGAGGTGACAGAAATGAGGCTGTGGAGGTGCCACGAGACATAATGGGAGTGTGATAAGTTGAGGGACGTGAGAAGAGAAGCAGCTCTCATCTTCTGTCACCACTTAGCAATATATGCTAAGCACTGCCAGATTTCCCAAGTTTTCTGGCAGTCTAAAACAGAGATTTTATTGGAACAATTTTTTATAAATGGGCTAACAATTGCTTAAAAGAATTACATAATACAAACAAAATCTATCAGCCTACAGGCGGCCAGCTTCCCTGCCCCACAGAGACAATACCCACTATCTCGGGAGCAAGGAAATGGAAGGACAGGGCAAAGTTTGCCTGGCTGTAGGCCCAGCACGTTGCGGGGAGTGAAGGATACAAAACATGGCTACATCCCGGTGTAAGGCTCTGGTAAACAGGGGAAGGGAATGTAACTAGAACTTGTGCATTAAGTTCTAGTCTCCTGTGAGTTCACAGCACACGGCAAAATAATTAATAATTAGGCAGAAATGAGACTTAGAGAAAACTGAGCTTGGGTCTGATCCATGCTACTCTGGGAGGCAAGGACTCCAGACCCTCGCCTACCACACCTTTTATTATCTACATTCCAAAATACCCAGAAAGGCAGGGCCACACCAACAATAGTCCTAGAGAAGTTATGTAGATGAGCATCCCTCAGGGCAAGGCAGATGTCAGCAATAGTCCTTGAGAAGGAAGAGATCCGGTGCAGTTCTGCCCTGAAGCATCACAGCATGTGGGACCATTGAGTCCCTGTTGTTACCAGAGATGAAGACAAAAGTCAAGTCCAAAGTCCGTCTGAAGGCAGGAGGTCCTGGTCAATTTTGACCTTGCAATTCCCAAACAGGGTGGTTCTGAACAAAAGCCACGGGCTGAGATACAAGTCAAAGGAAAAGAAGAGTTTAAAACTGGTCAATAGGGAAGGAAAAAGAGATGAATTCGATTTTGGAACAGAAAGAAGGAAAAAGTTAAGAGAAACCCCAGAATCTGAGCCTCACAGGCTCTGGATAAAGATGGCGGTGACAAGGTGCGGGAGCCACAAGAGCATTCCCAGACAAGCCTCTGTCTCTGGCACCCAGGCAATTCCGAGGCAGGAGCAGGATGTCTGCCCTGTACTACACAGGGCGATGCCACAGAGCTGAGTGATGGGCACAGCCCTGGACAGATGGCACCAGTAGCCAGGCCTGCAACAGGCGGGAGCTTGGCACAGGCTCAAGCACTAGTACGTGGACGTGTAACTGCAGTAGTGTCTCAAAAAACACAGCCAGTCTGCAACAGTGACTTCACACACACACACACACACACACACAAAGACACACTGCTGTACGTACACGCATGCACCCTCACACCAGGCAATATTCACACTCAGTGAAAGCAGACCTGGAATCTGTAAGAAATTATTTCCACCTAGAAAAGGCCATCGACCTCTTGAACATCATGGCATAATATCAGGACCTTGAGGATATAGGGAAGTTCTTAGATGCTTTTGGAAGAAAAACAAATCATACACAGAAGGATGAAGAATAAAAGACAGGTTTCCCAAGAGCAATACTGAGCATTCAAATCCAGGATCTACATCTTACCCTCTTTTGTGCTGCTGTTACAAGTTACCTGGAACTGGGTAATTTACTTACAAAAGAGTTTTTTTTTTTTTTTTTTTTTTTTTTTATCTCACCTTGCTGGAGGTCAAGCATGATGCCAGCATGCTCTTTTATGGGCTCCAGTGAAGAAGCTGTGGTGAGAGCATCACTTGGCAGAGTGTGTGTGAGTGGCTATGCTATGAGGCAGGAAGCCAGAGGCCAAGGAGAGTCCAGGCTCACTCTTATGCCAACCTGTTCCCTCAGGAATGGACCCACTCCTGTAGGACCCGACTCACTCCACAAAACCAGCATTGACCCATTCACAAATGTGGAGCCCAGGAACCTGCCACCTCTTAAAGATTCCACCATCTCAGCACCATCACCCGGGGTCAAGCTTTGAGCACATGAAGCTCCAGGGACAAATCACATCTAAATCAGCAGCCCAGGACTGCAGAATCGTAAGGACAACTAGTTTCCAGCCTCCTCTACAACGTTAGTGAAGAGTGAGAGGAGAAGCACAGACCCTGGACAGACTGAGTCACCTTACGGTATGAATTTCTATGTCAGGAAGCAATGCTCCAACACAGTAGAGAATTAAACAAAGAAAACCACCTGGACTTGTGGCTCATAGAGATCAGAGAGCACATAACAAATCAAGGCTGGGGAGGGTCCTCCCGGATGCTGTGTGTGAGAACAGACTGTGACTGGGAAGCCAGCACCTGAGGAGGAGCCTGACCAGCGCGAGGCAGGCACGCATCAGCACAGGTTGCCTGGTCACTTAGGGGCTGGGATGGGACACCACATCACTAGTATTTCCCAAAGACACACTTGTTTTAATTAACTTCCAGTGACTAAAGCCGGCTCAAACTCAAACAGCACAACTCTCAACTTCTTCTTGAGACGGTTTGACCCAACTTGATTCTGATAAAAGGCTGGTTTTTAAGCTTCCCAGGAGCTGCTATTCTTGCCACTCTGGAATGTGGGGAGCTTACATGCAGATAAGGTTCATCTCTGGGGCACCAGAAGCACAGCCAAGTGACTGCTGCAGCACAGAGGGGCAGAACCACAGGCATGTGCCCACACAGACTTCTCCCTGTCCTCCTGCACAAGAAAACACAGCAGGGTGCATATGAGCAAGAGCACCCTGACTCTACACGCACCCTAGAAGATGTCTGACTGTTTCATTAGTTCACAGCTTCCTTTAGGACTCCTAGGATTGCTGACATATGACTTGAGACTCACCCATGTGTCAGCAGCTGGGTTCTCACTGCTATCATAACCATCAACACAAAACAAGCCAGGCTGGCCGATACAAAGATTCAGGTTCCTCATCACACCGCACTATTCGTGAATGAGGCCTGTCTACATCCAGGTCTCAGAGTACCCCTTGGTACTTGTAGCATCTATTTATTGAGCACCTACACCCTGTCAGGTGTATAGGGCAAACAGCTGAGAAAAACACTTGTTCTGGCTAGTGAGGATAAACTCCTCCAGGGAAGACAAACAACAGGCCAAGAAGTACAAGATAAAGTGTCCCTTCTCCTAAATACTGAAGGTCAATGTGCTTTAGGAGATTTTAGACCTTGGAGTATCGAAGGCACAGAATTTACCAGATGAAATCAGAAATGCCCCAAAGTTGGAAGTTGTTTGAGCACTGACATAATATTCAAGAAGTTTTGGACTTAGAAGCATCTTAGATTTTAGATTTTTAGACTAAGGACCCTCAACCTGTACAGTACATAGTTTGGCAAAGGTGATAAACATTCTGGAGAAAAGTAATGCAGGGGACAGGGGGATCAGTAAGGGATTCTGTGGGAGGGACACAAGTAGAAAAAGGATTACAGAAGATGAAGGAGGAACCATGTCACTGGGGAATCGAGGGGTTCAAGACAGAGCAGCAGAGCCCACCTGGGCCTGAATTGCATGCAGGAGCCCAGCGTCACTATACAAGGGCTGGGTTGGCATAGGGAGGGGACAGGGCCTCGGAGACTCAGAAGCCCTGTAAAGGCTATGACTGCTAAACTGTGCAAAGAGTAGCCATTGGTGGCTCCCAGAAGAGGGAAACACGATCTGATACACCTTCGAAAGGGATTGCCTGCTATTCTGTGAACAGTGAGCTGCAGGAAGGCAAAGACATCAGCAGAGATGACCTATGAGGGCACAGAGAAAAGTCAGGAAGAGATGGCAATGGCTTAGGCCAGGGCGGCCACATGACAGATTTTGCTCTGGCAGATGAACCAACTGGTAGTGCTGGCGGCTCCACCACATGCTGAGGCTGGTGGAGGCCAAGGATTCTGCATGCTGGTGGGAGTCAACACACACATCCACAGAATAGGAGCAGCAGCGGTGGCACGTGGCAGGGAGGACACCGGCCCAGGGAAGCCTGAAACCCGGACAGTGGGCAAGGCTGCTGGCCACTGACTGAGCCCAGCTGCAGCTGCATGGGGACAACAGCAGCAAGGAGAGCAGCTGAGGAGCTTTTCTGTCTGAGCTCACTCACCCCAGAGTGTGTGCTTCTGCCCTGGCAGGTAGCTGTTTCTCCCCTCAGGGGCCTCACACGTATCTCTGGCTCCCCAGATCCTGCCTCTGTCAAATCTCTCCTACATTTAGCAATTCATTATAAAAAAACATATACTGCTGCAGAGACATAGCTCTGCAGACATGAGTTTTAAAAAGTGACTTAGGTGTAAGCGGTGAGATACATATCACCCTTGGTTTCAAATGGCTCACACTGCCACTTCCTCCCGGGGAGCACCCCAGGGAGTCTGGGGAGCACAGCCCAGGATGAGAACCAAGGGCCCAGAACCTCAGTTCCCAACATGCTTTATAAAAAGAGGCGTGCGGCCTTGAATGGAAAGTTGTCACGGACATGCTCAAGCAAGTGATACAAAGCAACCTGGATAGGTAATAAGTTGACCAGGGATAGATGATCAGTCAATTCCTCTTTTAACAAATATCCAGAGCAAACATCTCTTCAAAAAATTCTTGCTGCAGATGTCTAAACACTGCAAGTGAGGACCTAACATGATACTAAATTGTCCAAAATCACAAGACTTAAGAGAAAATAAAATGTAAGCAAAAATCCCCAGGTGCAGAGCTTTCTGGAAACAATAATATTCTGCCTGTGAACAACAAACACACACAGCTGGCTGTTACTGACACAAAAGAGACAAGGAAACCAGGAGGGCCCTAATCAGAGCTGGGGGTATAGCAGCCCCGACAACTCATAAAGACAGCAAAAGCCACCTTCTTAGCCATGTGCGAAATAACGACAATGAAAACTGTTGAAGGCTCTGGGTCCAGGGGATAAAAGGCCACCCACCTTTGTCCTCTCCAAGACCCCACCTCTCCAGGGCTGCACCTATACTCACACTCCAGCACGTCCTGAGGCAGCTGGCAGACACAGACGTCAGGCTGCAGCCTGAGAAGACAGCAACCTGTGCTCCTCCGGGAGCGGCAGGAAGTCAGGCAAGGCAAGGTGATAACAAGCGCACATTGATACTGACCACAGGCAGTGGACAGGGACTTTGCAAAAGATAAAGGAGTCTTCCAAAACAGAGCTGGTGTCACTCAAGGAAAGGCCGAGGGAGTACCAGCCACACCTGTCCCTAAAAAGTCACACTTGGCCCTGTCCTGTTTCCTAGGAATTTCAGCATCAGGCCTGAGCTAGAAAAAGAGAATCCTGAGTTATCTTTTTAGGAGAACTCGGAGGGGGGTAGAGGGGATGGATGGATGGACGGGGACACCACAGATTTCTCTTTGGCTGGGAATATCCAAATGACCCTATGATGACACAAAGACCAAGGGTAAAGGCTTATTAGAGTCCGAGAGAAGACGGTTCCCTCCACTGTCACACCTGGAAGCACACCCCTGTGACTGAGCCTCTAATGGCAATTCAGGACCACCATGGGACTGGCCTTCCTAACACAGAACACTGAATCAGAGGGTTCCCCTCCCCTGTGTTGGGAAGGCTCCTAAACTAGCTATGACCAAATGTGCTTGGTGCTGGTAGGTGCACAGAAAGCAAGGCTGAGAAGATTATGCAGAAAAGCCACTTGGAGGAGACTGAAAAGAGATAAAATCCCATCCAGAGGCTCCCAGTGGGAAGGAAGCAAGAGCTCCCCAGTTTCAAAGACTACTGTTGAAGTGAGCTATCACAACAGAGAAAGATGTGGGGGATCCATATATGCATGTTAGTACAGTATGTGAAAGAAAATGGTCTGGAAAGTTTCCATCATTCTGTATGGTTCCAACTCACTGGTGTTCAGTGCCATGGTTGCCTGGTGCCGGCCGGGGGGGCGGGAGGCGGAGGCCTGGGTGTTTATTCTGGATAATCTCATAAGGGTGGAAACTTGACATCACATATCTGTCAAAATCCAATTAGAGGATAATTGCATACACACAAAACTCATAGCATAGGGCCGGGGATTTAGCTCAGTGGTTCCGGCGCCTGTCTTGCTAGCACAAGGACCCGGGTTTGATCCCCAGAAACCACGTACCATACTGGGCGTGGAGACTCACGTGTACTGGGCGTGTCGCAGATGGATGGATGGATGGATGAAAGCATGGACAGATGCTCATGGATGCATGGTGTCTTGCACGTATGTGTTCACACAAACTGGGTGGAAGCACTTTGGTGAATGTGACAGCCTGCGGCAGGAACGTATGTGTGTCTGTCCATATGGACAGAAGTCTTTACACTTGGCATTTGGAAATATTCAAGAGGAGATGTCATGAGAGCAGTTAGACCAAGAGCCCAGAAAGCCCGGGGTTCCTTCTCATGGCAAGGGCTGTGCTTGAAGGCCAGTGAGTCAGCTGTCAGGGCCTTGGTTCAATAAAGCACTGATGAGCAAGTTAAAAAAAAAAGAAAAAGTTCTGGGTGTGTAAATGGGAAGACCCACCCCAGGTACGGGTGACATCACCCAAAAGGCTTGTAGCCTGGATGGGATAGAAAGGAGAGGGCACCTGGCTTCATCTGCTGCTGCTGCGCTTTGCTGCTTGCCTTTTGCCTGGCACTCACGTCACATTGGGCGTGTGAGACTCATACCACAGTGCCGGGCATGGTGGCTCACGCCTGTAATCCCAGCACTCGGAGGCAGAGGCAGGAGGATTGCTGTGATGTGAGTTTGAGGCTGAGCTCAGGGCCAGCCTGAACCACAAAGCGAGACCCTGTCTCAAAAAAAAAAAAAAAAAAAACGAAAAACCTCATAGCATATACAAGAAAAATAAGCCCAAGTGCATACCGTGGACTTTGGCTAATAACATGTATGGCCTTAGCCTCTCACAGTGCAGTGACGCTGGGCAAACACTTCTCCCCTTTCAGGTCAGCCACCTTGGGAGCAACAAGTGACAGAGCCATTCAACAGCGCAGGTGGGCAGTTTAGGAGACCTGTGGCTCCAGGTATCCCACAAACGATAAGTGGCCATGGCATGCACTGCTGTCTAGAACCCAAGGACTTATGTGGAAGCTAAGAAGATAACAACACTGTTGAGACACTCACAGATCCACAGCCCTCGGGGAGGAAGAGGGATGGACTCAGGGTGTCAGTGAGGACCTGAGGAAAAGGCAGGTTGGGAATGGCTGGCCAGTTCTGAAGGACATGTGATCTCCCCACCTGGTGGAGGCCTGGGCCTGGTCTGTCACAAACATGAGAGCAATGGCTGCTTTCGACACTGCTCTTCTCTGGCCTGTCACTTGATGGAAGTGTCCAGACAACAGGGAGCCAGGGGCTG
>PVIR01038249.1:0-14635 GCA_004026965.1 Petromus typicus
CCCCAGTAACCACATAACAATACTGGGTGTGGAGACCCACACCCAGCAGCAACCAGTACCACATACCACAGTGCCGGGCGTGGTGGCTCACGCCTGTAATCTCAGCACTCAGGAGGCAGAGGCAGGAGGATTGTGATGTGAGTTGGAGGCTGAGCTCAGGGCCAGCCTGAACCACAAAGCGAGACCCTGTCTCAAAAAAACTAAAAAAAAAAAAAAAAAAAAAAAAAAAAAAAGAGAAAAGGAGTAGAAATGGCTTCATTTGTTGACATTCCTTTGCAACTAGTATTTTCCAACTTGAAACACCTGAGGAATAATGTAGCATGTAAATTAGTTATGCATTCTAACTTCAGAAGATCAACTTAGGACTTAATGAATGATTATTCATTTACAAAGATGATTTAAAAGGGCGTTCTTGTTGCACATAGCAGTTTTATTTACAAAAATGCCATGTATAACCATGTGGATATATCTTGAGGAATAGTCAGAAAAGACTATTTCCTAAAAACTCTTCAGTTCTGGTACTGCAGTTCTTTAGTTCTTTTGTTTCATAGTCTCAATTTTCTCATCAGAAAAATTAGGTCAGTATGAGTTCTAAAATTGTTCATATGTGTATACTTACTGACAGAAAATATTACTGAGAACTTATTAAAGATGGTAAAGCAGATTTTATTCAAGAAAGGCTGTAACAAGGGGTATGGGAATCACTGCAATAGAATCTTGAAGTGGAAAGCATTGGACTTAAGCTACTTCAAACCAGGATGTGGGAATTCATAACCAAAGGGAGAAGGTCACATGAGTGGAGTGTCTGGATGGAAAATTACCAAGAGAAGTCATCAAGGATAAGGGGATTCTGGGCCAAGGATTTAGCTCAGTGGTTCTCATGCCTACTGCACAAGTTCAAGGTCCCATGTTTGATCCCTGGTACTGCAAGAAAAGAAAAAAAAAAAAAAAAAAAGGTCCAAGGGGCTTCTGACTGAGCTGCCTAATGGAATTACTACTGAAGGAAAGTCAGAGTGATCAGACATGAGTGAAAGATCTTTACTACACTCACTGTGTAGCAGACTTCTTGCAGATGATGGTTTTTTTTTTTTTTTTTACAGGAAGTAGCCTTTATTTGTGCTGGCCTGGGGCTCAATGGATTATTATCCAAAAGACTGAACCCTGAACTAGTATAAAGTTTTTGTGTTTTTGACTCCCATAAACGGTAACACACTAACACAATACAGCCTAATAGGGTGCAGTCTGTTATAGAACAATCCTAGAACTACACTTTCGTATCTAAGAACTAACTGAACAATGTTGTCACTTTTATTCTAAGAAGGCTCCTTCCACTATTGCATTCATTTGAGAGTGTCCCAGCTACATTCCTCTGGGGAAGGGCCCTGCCACAACCTGGATTCTAGGACAGAGATAGAAGCCCAAAGTTGGGATTAGTTAAGCAGATATCTCAGAGGAGCCTGGCTGAATTCTTGGTCAAAGAAGAGCCTGGTTATGCTAAAGAAAA
Organism: Petromus typicus; assembly: GCA_004026965.1. Classification (NCBI taxonomy): domain Eukaryota; kingdom Metazoa; phylum Chordata; class Mammalia; order Rodentia; family Petromuridae; genus Petromus; species Petromus typicus. The sequence goes on from PVIR01038249.1 coordinate 1,505, forward strand.
CAATGTGCAGGAAGCTAAAGCAGTGTTTATCCTTCCATACTTGAGTTTTCTCTTAATAAAATGGTAGATTTGTATATGCATTTTTTATGCTAAAATCAATGAAGTATTTAGAATCTGATCTAAGTTCCTGGGTTTGATAACTTACCGTGTTTTATAAACTTCTGAAATGAATCGGAAGTAGTATCTTCATGTATTTCCAATGTTCAAACAGCTTGCAAAAGGACTTGTGTCTTGTGCTCTGAAGTTTCACAAAGCCAGTTTCTGAGCAATAATGCAGCATTGTGACCTCCCCCAGAGGCACATGAAAGCCACAGTGTGCTAGGTCTGCTCAAAAGCATTCCTGAAGAGAATAGTATAAATTCTATGCTGATTTTTCAGATGACAGAATAATTATGAAAATTGTTGTGGGTACTTTTAGAAAGTCTTCAATTAGATATTATAGTAGCCTTTTTTTTTCCCAATGGACTTGGAAATCCATGGAATAAATTTATATTTGTTGTTTTATAGAATGTGTCATATTTGGTTCTGTTAAACACTTAAGTTTCTTTTCTACATATAAATATTATACTATAAAAGCATTATTCACAAAAGTGGAAGACAAATGGCAATAAAGCAGACATAGTGGGAGACCAGGTGATGATACATAATTGGCAATGAAAACTAAGCAAAAGACTGAAAACTTTTCCTGGGTTCGTGTATTATCCTTACAGAATTTGGGAACCTCTTTGCCATGCCATGCAAGCATGAGCTAAGTGACTTCAGACTTATTCCTTGTCACATTCAAGCCTAAGGCTTTTTGTCACTATGTTTCAGATAGAGAGATAAGGGAGGGGGATAGAAAGGAGAAGGGAGGGAGAGAAGATGGGAAGAAGGGAGAGAAAGAGAGAGGAGAAGGGGAGGGAGAGAGAGAAGGAGATTGAGAGAGAAACAGAGGAAGAAGGAGGGAGGAAAAGGAGGAAGAGTGAGGAAGGAGCAGGAAGAGGCAAGAGAGATGGAGGAGGAAGAGAAAGAGAGAAAGAAAGAGGAGGCAGAGCACTCTTAAATCTTTTCTCAGCAGTTCAGGAAAGAAGTGGAAGAGTACTAAAATCATGTGAGTGAAGGCATATTTGGGTGCCTTGGACAGACCCAGTTCTCTGGAATGAGAACTGGTATAGAAAGAGTTTCACCAGGCAGTATAGGAATATGGTCCACAAAATTCCTATGCAGTGCAATTGCTGGATAATTTTGCTTACAACATGAATCAAAGATTGGTTTGACATGGCTCGCACCTGTCTGTCCCCTGGGGACTTCTTGATGTTTAAAGCAGTTTACAAAGAAGAATGTGAACAGCAGGATAGAAGAAATAATGTTATTGGAGTGCAAATAACTGTTCCCATGCTGAGAGGTACTGGATGTTATTTGGAGGTGCTCTAGCAGGTGGCCTAGCCTGGAGTTTACTAAGTGTGCACTTGGGCCCTAGCAGCATGGAAAAAGATGCCTATTATTTCTAGGCCCACTTTGAGAAAATTAGTCCCAGAGCAAAATGAGATCTCCCTAGATTTCTGCCAGAGGGTCATCAAAGCAGTTATTCCCCAAAATAAGTCAGTCTGAAGCTCAATAGGTGTTAATTAGAGAACTGATCTTTGAGGGATGCCATAGTAATATCACATCTGTTTCGGCACCTATTAAAGATAAGACACTCAAAGACTGGACCACAGCTACTAAAGATATGGGTACTTCTGATTGTATGCAAAAGACCCTAGCAGTAGCCATTACTCATGCATTTGCTGCAATGGCACCTTTGTTTACCCAAAATCAACCAATGGGGCTACTTTACTGGGACTGAAATAAACCTGGCCACACATGCAAACAATGTCCAAGAGGGGGTGGTAACCCAGGAAGAAGGAAATCACATCCCCTTTCCTAGAAAAGATGGATGCAATAATAACTAACGAATAAAGGGGTTTCCCCCAGTGCTAATGGCCACTGTTCATGTGCACCATTCACAAACATTCCCCGTAAATGTCGACTGGAACAATGAAACACCTATTTGGATTGAATAGTGGCCACTACCAAAGATTAAGTTACAGGCCCTTGATAATTTAATACATGAACAATTAGATTTAGGACATACTGAGCTTTAAGTTAGTCTGTGGAACACCTCTGTTTTTGTTCTCAAAAAAGGAAAAAAGATAATTTTGTCTATTGCATGATCTTAGAGCTATTAAATGCCTCTGTGAAGGATTTTAGCACTCCTCAGGCAGGACTACCTCTTCTATCTGCTCTATCTGTAGGTTTTCACTTATACACAACTGATATCCAAGATTGCTTTTTCTCTATCCCTGTCCATGTAAAAGATAAAATGAGGTTCACCTTTTCCCTACCTGTTGTAAATAATGGCACTCCTGCCCCAGTGGGATCAGTGATGCGTGCTTCCCCAAGGAATGAAAAATAGCCCTGCCATCTGCCAGCTAGCTGTTTTCTAAGCTCTCATTCCTTTGACTTGTTAGAATAATTGTGTTCTTTATACCTACATGGAAAACATCCTAATAGCCTATGCAAAACAAAATGACCTTGAAGAGATGACTCAATAAGTTATTCAGCTCTTACATCGAGCTCATTTTCAGCTCATTTCAATCTTCCAAAATTAAAAGAATTTGCCCTCTCCTATTCCTTGGCACCACCATGGATTTAACTTATGCTTTTTCCCAAGTGCCACAAATACACATCCCTTACAATCCCACTCTAACAGAATTATAGCACATATTAGGACAAATTAATTGGTTGTATACCTGGCTATAATCCCTAATAAGGTTCTAGAACCTCTTTTTATGGCCCTACTTGGCAAAGCCTCCCCCTGTTCAAGGAGGCAGCTATCTCCCAGTGCTGTGAAAGCTTTACAAAAGGTTAATTCTTAACTTCAACATGCATTGTTAATCAGATATGATCAGTCCCTCCATTTGCTGGGGTTTGTCTTGTATCAACATCTGCAAGCCCCACTGGCCTGTCTGTGGTAAAACCACAGACCTATGGAATGGACACATTAGTCATCAGATCTTCCCATAACAAGATATGTGACTTTGTTACTGTTGTGGGAAAGTTCATCCTAAAATTTAGAAAACATGCCTTACAAGTCTTTGGCAAAGAACCTGACACCATTGTGTTACCTATAGAAACCTGCCTTGTTCCTTCTCTTTTGTCTTCCAGTGCCACCTTTTGTGCTGCACTGGAAAGGTATCCATGCCAAATACATAACCATTATCCCGAACATAGGTTGTTAACAGGACTTGTGACCTTGCCCTAAAACATCTTTATTCCTCTTTTCACTCAGCTGTCCCTAATCCCTTGCATCCTTCACAGATGGCAGTCCTTTTAAATATGGATTTATTGTAATAGACCCCAAACAAACAATAAACTCACATTTAAAATTCAGGAAACTTCTTGTGGTTCTCCTCAAATAAAAGAGTTGGCAGCTATTATGATGGCCTTAGAGTATTTTGCTGATCAAAGATTTAATCTATTTGCTGACAGTTCTTACTGTGCAGACATATTGCCCACACTTCCTCACCCTATCCTCAAAGTATTACCACAAAAACCTCTAGATGACTTGCTTATAAAAACACAACTTCTATAAGAGCACAAGTTCACCTTGTACATACAACACATATGTGCCCATTCCGGTCTTCCAGCACTTTTGGCTGCCAGAAATCATCTTATTGACAGAGCGGTTTCAAGCTTCCTGGCAGCTGTCATACCTCTAACAGTTCACAGCCATAAGCTTTTCCATCACTCTGCTAAGAGCTCAACACACATGTTCCCCTTCCTAACTTCAGAACAAAGCAGGTGAATTGTCCATGCATGTAGTACCTGTGGACCCCTGTTGCCCGCTGGTTCCCTTCAGACTCCTGGTGTAAACCCCTGAGGCTTAAAGCTCAACTTGTGTGCAAATGGATTTCATTCATTTTGCTGCCTTTGGTGAACTAAAAAATGTCCATTCCAGCATTGACACTTACTCTGGTCTTGCCTCTGTGACAGCGGGTACAGGAAAAAAAAAACAAAAAATGTCATAACTCACTTGCTTCAGTTTCTCCACCATGGCAATCCGCTATAGAATAAAAACTGATAATGGAACTGCTTACACATCTAAGGTTTTTAAAAGTTTTTGTGACAGTTACAATATAGTTCATATTAAAGGCATCCCTTATAATCCTCAAGGGCAGGGAATTATAGAGAGACCACTGCTCCTTTAAATGAATGCTCTTAGAACAAGGAAAAAACCTCACTAGATATTTACTCCATCTGATAAAGTTTGTTTAGCCTTATTCACTCTTAATTTCCTTACCTTTGATGATAATCATCTGAGTCCAGCCATTAAGCACTGGGAACCATTGAAAGGCACTACTTGTGCCCCACTTGTATTGTGGACAGACCCCCTTGCTAATGTTTGGAAGGGCCCTGACCCCTTATTGACAATGGGGAGAGGTTTGCTTGTGTTTTCCCCTCAGAATGCTGAGCAACTTATGTGAGTTCTTCCAAGAAATACCAGACTATACTCCACCAACCCACAAGATGTCTGTGATCATGTGTGAAGATACCCAAACCCGTCCCTGAACCCGTGATGGCCATTCTGCTGTGTGCTGATCTCACTGTTAATAGTGCTAGCGCTTCTCAAGATATGCAACTATGATCCCTTGTCTCTATCCTTAAAAGAATTACTTAATAATGTTCCATACAAGTATAAAGTATTTCCATTTCTCCTGATGCTAATCATAGAGATCGCTACTAATTGACCTATAAAAAGTTCTTGACTGGTTTTAATTACAGTTAAAAGACTAAAAATTATAAAAGAGATATTATATTTAATCTTGACCAAATATATTTGAGAGCATACCAATTTTATAAGTTGTCATATGTTTGTCAGTTTTTCTGCTTGCCTAATCATACAATTTCTGTGTAATTCTTTTGTTTAAGCTCAAAATAATTTTTCTTTTCTTTTAATCTTGAAATTTTTTCCCTAAAAGATATATACCTATAATTAAGTCAGATAAATGTTTTTAAAGGCATGCCTTTCTTCCCATAGGGTGCTAGCTGATCTAAGTGATGCTCAAACTATTTTACAAAAGTATGATATGTTTTCCTTTAATTGCTATAATCTAAGCAACTTTTATCAGCTACAGACAAAATATTTATTGCCACAATCTGGTTTTTCATAATAAGTAAATAAGTAAATAAATAAATAGTCTCTCCTTTAAAAAAAGAAACCCCAGAAATTGGAGATACTGCTAAATAAAACTCCCCTTGGTGAAGACAGGAACAGCTACTCAGAACATAATTATTTTAGTCTTTGTTCAGTAATGGGACCACCAATATTATCACAACCTTATGAGAAACACCAGTAAACGCTGCCTCACTGTTATTGCAAATTGGTTGCATTGCATCATCATCAAAGGCTTTATGTATAAAAATGTTGTTATAAAATATTTATATTGATCAAATTCTATATACATTGTTATATATTTACTCTGATCATCTTCAAAGAGTTAATTTATTTGGGACAAACAAAAGGGGGTTATTAAAAAGATGCCTTTGGTACAAAACTACATTGAAAGATATAAGGTTTATAAAATTATGATACTTATTATTGCTGCTTTACTGGTGTAAAAGATGTATTTATGCTCCATAATTACATTTTTGGTAGAGTAAGTACATCTAACAATGGCTGCTTTACAGTAGAGGTGATTAAGTACACCACAAAGATTACACAATGTTATACTAATAAAAGCCCTTTTATATCAATAGTGGGCAGTTACTCAACCAATAAAACAACTCTAATTGGCAACTCTAATAGCCACCTAACTATGTTTTTACACCTAAATGTTTTTTATGCAGTAGATTTGTAACAGTTTAGTTCATTATTCCTATTGCAGATGCTAATGTTACTGATCTTCTCTCCTGAGTGTTTAACTAAAGTTTAAGAGACCAAAACTAAAAAGGTAACAGGACTAAAAAGGCAGCTAATATTTTAGCCCTCACCCTCCAAGGTCAACTATGACTGAAAATCCAAGATATAAAGGAAACTTCTCTGCAAGATCCCTTGATTCTACAAAGGTGTGCCAAAGGAGTGTCACCTGAAGAAAAAAAAAAAATCTTCCATGCTTTTGCAAAATCGATATGGTCAAGCAACGCTGTGATATATCCTAATGGTTAACATTAACTGAAGAGCTAAGAGACTACATGGATCCAAGATACTTCCTGAAGAGACTTGTTTGACCTTGTAAGATATTAACTATGTTTATTTATTTATTTATTTATTTATTTATTTATTTATTTATTTTTGAGACAGGGTCTGCTTTGTAGTTCAGGCTGGCCCTGAGCTTAGCCTAAATCCTCAGCCAGGAGATTAACTTTATTTAATATAGGTGTCACTCTAAATTATTCTTAAATGTCCAGTAGAAAAGTATTTTTAAAATGTTTTTACTTGCTTATTTTGACTACAGGCTACCAAATTCTGTGATCGCACATTAATACAACTAAAGTGTTAGACATTTTTGTTTTATTAATATCCATCAGAGATATACTTTGTAGGCAGGTTTTGCTGCCTGTTTACGGCATGATTTTTATTCAAGGCCTACTGTTAGCTGTGGGTTATTTAAGCTCTATATAGCTTGTATTTTGATTTAGACAAAATTTAAAATTACATTTTCAACCTCGAATTGTCATAAAAAAAAGACTTTGTATTTTCATTCTTATGCATTAAAACCCCAAGTCATCTTGTACATATGTTGTCGACTGAACATTATTGACATCTTATTAATCATTATAAAAATATGTTTCTTTCTACCTCTTTAAATCAATATTCTCACTGATGGTTTATTGTATGTGAAAAATAACTCCTAGTTATTAAATATGCTATGTATACATTGATGTATATTTCATTTGCTATGTTGTATTTAACTTATAAATTTTTGTTTGTGCTTACATTTTTATTACATTCATACAGCTATCAAGTCACATAGATAAGATGTTATTTTATGCACAAAACTAAAGGGACTCTCAATAATTCACTACTGTTTTTTTATTTTTACTACACAAATTTTAACATCTTTACAGTACTGTGCTTTTGGCTGAGTTTTTAGAGTCAAAGACAAAAGGGGGATATGAAGGTGACAGCTAGGCTTGGCTCCACTGGAGTTCAGCACAGCCTGCTTTATCCTCCCTTGGCCAAAATCAACCAAGCCAGGACCAACTTGACCCATATGTTTATGCCCCCTACCATTTACTATATAATTTTATATATCTTGCAATAACAGCAGAAATGTTCTCTGAAACTCTCCCTGGAGTCTGCAGTGTGATTCATTTACCTCATCCCCCCTGATCTGAGTTTCTGCTCCAACAAAAGCAGTGTTGGAGCCTCCAACAACAGTGTTGGAGAAGGTCAATGGAATTCATGCCACCTTCAGGCATGTCACCATCCACAACCTCCAGGTGGGCAGCTGTCTGCGAGCTCTCTGAATTCAGTCTTTTTAGATTTTATGGACGATTCATTACATAAGCACAGTTAACTAAATCACTGGTCATTGGTGATCAACTTAACCTTCACCTTGAACAATAGAAATTAACATTGCAACCCTCTTATATTGGTTTCTTTGGTGACAATCATCATCCTGGCACTGTCTAGGGGCTACCAGCCACCAGTCATCTCATTAGCATACAAAGACACTCACCACTTCTATCATTATATGCCCAATTTATGAGTTTTAGGAACTGAAAGCCAAGAAACAGCATAAAGCCCAATTAATGTAACTTGCACATTATATGTTGACCTCAGCCATTTTTTTTTGAGGTCAGATAGTAAATAGTCTGTTAACAACTGTCCAGATAGGATAAATAACTATATAATTTTATGAGCATGGTCATGTGATCATTTGTATGTATTTTCTAAAGATAAAGCAAGAGTTAAATCTTCAGGTAGATTGGTAGAATTGATTAACTGAAAGGAAAAAGAGAAAGAGGGAAAGAATGAAAAAGAAGGGGAGATTTTTTTTTTTTCTCTACCAACTAATGAATGTAGGCCTCTGCACTGAGTTATGTCATCAGCCATTTGATTTTTTTTTTTTTAAATCTCAAAATAGGATGTTGTAATTTTCCCAGACTGGGCATGAGTTTGCAGTCTTTCTGCCTTAGCGTCCTAGACTTCTGGCATTATAGGCATGTACCATTATGGTCAAATCTTTATATGTATAGAATGAGATGATCAAATAACTAATAACAGAAAAAAATTCAGATTTCTTTAGAACTTTTAGGTAAATCTAGAGAACAGTTGGACAACTCCTACAAATTCTTCATGACAAAATATTCCAATTCAATAATTTTTATAAAAATAAGAAAAGAGTCATTTAAGATGCAAAAATTCAAGAAAGTTGTTTTTTGGGAGTTCTTCATGATGAAGCTATTAAAGAAAAAAAATTGAAGCCTATCTTAAACAGACAAATAGTACTGGCTATAAGCATAGATTTAATTTACCATGAGTTTCTATTTAAAAAATAAGTAGAAGAGAAGAAAACTAAAAGAAGTTGGGGAGGAGGAACTATTCAAATTTTGCTGCTGCTTATAGATACTATTTAACAAAATACGAGGCTAAGTGTAAACATTTATGATGGTTACTGTACCACAATAAAAATATAACCTTCCTGATTATCAGATCAAACATTCATTAAAGTAAAACAAGCAATCCATATAGTAAAACCTATACAAGCAAAAAGCTATAAAAATAGAAAGCATACATGAAGTATGATAACAAGATCTAAGAAAAAATATTTTTAATATCAATTCTGGAAATGCACTGAAATCTGAAATTGTCTGAGACTGGATCTCCTGAAAGCAGACTTACATAAAATCAAATGATTTATTCCTGCCTCAGAAGAAGTGTAGGGAAGGATGAAGAGTAAACATTAAGCATATTATATGGTCCCAATAGCAACTAATTTTACTTTAACTCCACAGAGAAGATTAGAAGCAAAACTTAGACCCCAGAGTTAGTTCTCCCTTGAAGCAATAGGCCTGTCTGTCATTCCCCACAATAATGGATCATTGGCTGAAATGTGTCCCTGAAAAAGAGTTGGGGTTGCATCCCTACCACAGAGGGATACAGTCATAACTTTAGCTGGGTGCAGTTCTCCAGAGAAAGAGACAGCTGTTAATCACTATTATCTAATATTGGAAGACTATATGGAGTGGGCACATCTGCAAGGAGAGGGTTAGATGTCTACAGCTTGTACACCAGAGCACCCCTTGAACAATCAACACTTGCTTGGTTTTATATATTACATCTAGGCGCAGTTTCTCCAGGGACTTCCTTGGTCATATTTCTAGGTAAATCTCCAAGAGTAGGTTAATTTGTTGAACTAAATGCCACTGAATGCTGTAGCTAATTTCAAGGTTATAAACAGTACTTCTCATCTTTTCTCTCCACCCCCTATGCTACACTGTGGCCATAAATCCTGGAAATGAAGGCAATGAGGTAGTTAGCAGTCATTCTTTCCCTCTCTCTGTCTCATATATGATCCATTTGTTTTCTTCTTCACCAGTATGGTAAAAGAGCTTATTTCCCCCCATATTTATATCAGTGAAGCAACACAGCCACACATGCAAGCACTGCTAGGAGTGTTGCATGCTAACAAGTGAGAAGTCCAGGTGTATCCCACATGATGCTATTTAGCATATCAAACATAATATTATATTGGCTATAACTAACTCACATTTGTTATGATTCCACATTTTAGAGTCACTTCTCTGCTTGGCCTTTTGGCTTGCCTTGTGCTAGTCTAGGTGCCTTGTCTTGTGAGTTTACTAGATCCTCATAACTCCTGTGTTCTGGTTCCTGATGACCACACCTTCATTGGGCCATGGCTGCTGCATTCTTCCATTATCAGACACAGTTCAGCACAGGGATACTAGAGACACCTCAGGAAACCCGAAGTCAGATGTATTTCTCCCTAGCTCTCCCCTCTGCCTCATGATGACCAGTGCCATTCATCTGCTCCTGACAGATTGAGATTCTCCCCTTCTTTCACTCACTGTTTGATCAGTATGAGGACGCTAAAGTACCTTTTACCATATCTTTCTGGGGAGATCTTCCACCTTTGAGAATCAGGACTATTAAACTACAAAGGCTAAATGCTAGAATAAAAAGCAAAATTTGGATAATGATGATAAAGCCATTACTACATTTACCTTTAGTTTCAGGAAGTACTTTTCCACAATTTGAGACAGTGTACTATACACTGGTCATCAATTTAAGGTACATGCCACATATTGAAGGTTAGTGCATCATTCACACTGAGTGTCATCTCCAAGCTGGCATTCTGGCTGTACCTTCAGAAAGTTGTGAAGCTAAGTATGGTCTGGAAAGGGGCACTAAGTGGCGTCATAGAACCAGTACATGGTATTTACATTCTCATGTTTGTAATACACTGCCACAAGGAATAAAAAGTGAATCTTTGCAATGAGACAATATAATACTACATTCTATATTGGGACATCAGACCTTTTGTGAGCTCTTAGGGTGAAATATAGGGATAAGAAAGGAAATTTTGTATCTAGAATATGTGATCTCCAGTTAATATAAAATCAGTGCCCTTTCTAGAACTGCAGGATATGACTTAACCTTGCATCACGTATCTGGTGGATCTCTTTGAAGAATTTTGTTCCATTGGGGCTCAGCCTTCTTATGTTTTGCTGACAGGGAAGACAGCAATAGATCTTTCTAGATCTGCTCAAGTGAAAGAAATAAGGGGGGGGTGAGCCCATTCTGTTGACATATCCTCTACCTCTGCCATTGTGTTTACTCCATCCATGAGTCCATGCATAAGCTGGCATCATCAGTGTCAGGGCAGATCTTGTACATGTTGGCCAAGTTATCCCATCTAGGTTTTTTGGGGGTGCGTCTTTGGGGTAGATTTATTCTAACTGGCATCCACATGTAATAAACTATATCCTCACACACTGTTACAAATTGCATAGGTCCATTACACATGCTTTTGTCTTGCTGCTGAGACAAAATACTCAACATTCAAAGTTAAAAAGGGAAGGGCTTACTTAACTAATGATTTGTAGAAAGTTTACTCCATAGTCAACTGAGTTTGAAGCAGGGTGGTACATGGCAGAGAAGTTCATAGTGAACCAGAGGTAGCAAAGCAACAAAGGGACCTGAACAGCATCTTTCTGCCCCATTCATCTTATCCACACTATCAGACTAGAACTGTGCCAAACCAACTGATGATCTGCTTTAGTATTCACACACTTAATCCTAGCATCACACACTCTAGATTCTGCACCTTTGTAAAAGCCACATAAACCTCCTGAGGTTTTGGAGAGACATCTTGACCCAAACCATAACCTTCCATCTTTGTACCCCAAGGCATACATTCCTTTATGCAAAAGGTATTTAGCCCATTTCTAAACATTTCCAAAGTCTTAGAAGTTTCAGCTTTGCCAAAAATTCTAAGTTCAAAATATCTTTTAAAATTTAAGGCAAACTCTTAGCTGCAAGCCCCTATATGAATAAAAAGAATGTTAAACATTTCTAATGTTTAATTGCATAAGATACACTTTTCCATTTCAAAGGTTACAAATGGGGATAGCAAAGAATGTGAACAAAACAAGATCAAAAGCCAGTAGGGCAAATACTCAACCCTACAGGTCCACTTCTTGCATCCTGGGCAATCTGTGGCCAGCTATGAAATCCAAAGGGCTTGGGGTGACTCCACCCCACAGTTGTTCTGGTAGTTATAGCTTCCATAGCTTCTCTCTTGGGCCAGCTCTCCTCCATCTTTGCAGTTGCCCTCAGACAACCTATGTTCCTGGCATCTTCAAACTTCAGGGGTCTCCCCGGAGTTTTCAGTTTTGTGCACAGAGCTTCACACACTGCTCTATCAGGGTAAGGCATGACCTCCCAGGTCTTCTTCTGAAACCTTGGTCAAAGCTTTCCCAACTCCACACTCTTGCAGTTCGCATGTACCTAAAACAGCATCCCATGTTTCTGCATCTTCTAAACTGTTCTACTGATCCTCAGGTCTGTTTCTTACTAGTACTATGCTGTTTTATCACAGCAGCTTTGTAGTATAATTTCAAGTCAGGGATTATGATGCTCCCTGCCTTGTCTTTGATGTTCAGAATTACGTTTGCTCTTCTAGGTCACTTCTTGTTTCAAATGAGTTTTAGAGGGTTTTTTTTTTTTTTCCTTTCTAATTCTATGAAGTATGTTGTTAGAATTTCAACTGGAATTTCACTGAATCTATGTAGTTGTATTAGAAGTGTGGCCATTTTCATTATATTCATTCTTCCTGTCCAAGAACAAGGGATATCTTTCCATTTCTGATATTCTCTTTGATCTTTTTTTTCAAGAGTACTATAGATTTCAATGTGAAGAGCTTTTGTTGCCTTCATTGATTTATTCCTATGTCATTATTTCTTTTTTTTTCAATAAATTATTTATTTGGAGTTGAGAATTTAGCTCAGTGGCGCAGTGCCTGCTTCCTAAGTGTAAGGTGCTGAGTTCGATCTCTGATATAGGATTGGAGGGGGGTATAAAATTTAAAAAACAAAAAAAAAATAATTTATTCTCCAGTTTGTTTTTTACCCATGTATGGTGACAGTGGAAAGCAAGGGTGCAGTTTAGGCTAAAATCGGAGGAGGCAAGTATGAGATGAGGTTGTGCCTTGTTCTGGCCAGCGGGGGGCTCAGCTGACCCCTGGTTTCCACCTGGGGTCCAGCGTTGACCTCTGCCCTCGACGCCTCGAGCTCACCCTCCCTTCCTCCCACCCCAGCGCCCTCCTGCTGAGGCGGCCCAGCAGACATCAGGCCGGAAGTGGGGAACTGGGAGGGAGAAGTCCACCTCCTGTAGTTCAAGTTCCTCCTGGGGCTCGAGGAGTCTCGGGCTGCGGGGCTGGAGTGCGGTGTTCTGCGCCACCGTCAGAGCCTCATCTCCCAGATCCGGGCGCTTCTACCTTCCACGAGCTGATTCATGCGGTGACTCACGGCTGATTCTATAAATTGCTCCCTGTGAGTGCCAGAGGCTCTGTCTCTGTCCTGAAGCCGCGCCGTCTGGATTCCAGCGATCTGGAGATTGCCTTTCCTGGAGTCGAGCATCTG
>PVIR01038250.1:0-14668 GCA_004026965.1 Petromus typicus
TGTTGGGCCTGGCCTTCGGGAGCGCTCTCCGATCCCTCATTCTTTTCTCCACTCTCACTATTCTGGTAATTCTGCTGGTAATTGCGCGGAGGACCCCTACGACGTGGATAGCGTCTATAATGGTTACGGTCTGCTGCGTATTTACTGCCTTGAACTGGAACTCCACCAGGGCCGGTAACATTCGCTGCCTCCGCACCCTACAAAAGCCATTATGTATTGATAGTGACAAAGGAAATGGGAATACTGTCAATGAACTTCACACAAAGCCAAGGAAACAATTCAAAGGACAAATATTAAAATACAGGGTGGGTGGGGGGTAATGTCTGTGTGGTTTAAGGTGCACAGAAAGGACCAAGTATCAGCTCCTCACTGTTCTGAAGAGACTGCCCTCTAACTGTAAACAGCACATTAGGCTTGATGTACCTGTGTTCATGTAGTCACCTGAACACATCCATCCACATTAGAGCCACCATCCTATTGGATGAGATCTCTAAAATTTTTCCGTACTCAAGTCAAACCCTTACACAAAAAGCATCCTCACCTTTTCTCCTTCAACAACATCAAACTCCACAGTCTCTCCATCTCCTACACTGCGAAGGTACTTCCTGGGATTATTCTTCTTTATGGCAGTCTAGTAATGTCACATTCCAAAAATAGATTAACAGGGGAGAATAATGTTTTCATTTAAAATGTACCAGAATCATTATTTAGGCTTGGATATATACTTATTCACATTACGTAAGACCAAACTATCAAGTTCAGAAAAGCAGAGATCAATGCTACCCCCAACCTCATCCAAATACTCCAATCTTACAAGGCCCCAGTATTTTACCACTATTTACAAAACTCATTTAACACTCGAGAAAGACACAACAGTTTATATATGTGCACATTTAAATGCTTTTTGCAAAAGCCTTATAAATAGCTTGGAACAAAATGAAGCTACCCATCTATCCCCTTGAGACTGCACTTAATAGAAGCAGCTATATAGTCCCACACATGGCCAATTTAGATGACAGGCGAGTTTAGTTTTTTTTACATGCTTCAACCAAACTTCGTCCCTGTTACCATATCAAACTCAATTACAAATGTCAACGAAAATTCCTTCCAACCAGCAATAACGTCCATGGAAATTCATTTCACATGTATTAACCATACCAGTCTTAAGATATCTGACTACATGGGACTGTTGGCTATTACCTCCCCAGAATACAATCTTATATTAAAACACTTTTAAAAGTTAAGTGACTTGCTCAAGGTCACGCAGCTAAGTGGCAGAGTGGACACTTTCTAAATCTAGGTCTTGGGACTCCAATCCCATGTTCATTCCACATCACAGCAGTATCCATTACAGGATCACTCATGCGTTTCCATTCCAGAGGAGTCAGGACAACCAACAAATCTGAGGCCAGTTAAGCTCTGTTGCCCAGAACTGCAGTCTGCTTGATACACCACTAATACCTGAGCAGCTGAAGTCCCAAAAAACAACCGAATGTTGAAACCACTTCCATAATAAAGAAAACATTACTGATGACACCTTGTCAGTCAATATGACGGCAGTGAGTCAAATAATTGAATTGATCTCAGCTGTCATCTAAATTGTCATAGTTTTCATACCTTTCATATATAGCCAACCCTCAATTACCTGCAGTCATAGGGGATAGCAGGAAGTATGGATAATTAAAATATTCAAATTCTACAGTCAACATCTTTAAGCCCCCAACCCTCTAGAGTTGCCAACAGACAAGACTGATAAACCTTGCTGTTTGTTAAGTCTGCATATTTTCTGAACATGCAGAACATTGTGTTATTTTTAATATAAAATAAAAACACCAAGTTTATAAAACAAACATTTGCTTTAAAACATTTTCTGAGCAATCTTGAATTTGTATTTAAAATTTAAATGTTTCCATACTTACACTTAACCCTTGAATTTACTGATGGGGCTTTTGGATGTACTAGCAATTAATCTGGCATCACCCTGATCGTCAAATCAATGTGAGTGCTGTTCTTACCTCAGAGAGCTACACAGCTCCAACCTACGACAATGCTTCCTAAGAAACATGCTGTTATCCAAGCTTACATCTGCCTAAATAAAGCTGTATGAAGTGACTTTAGGTTCCTGGATCAGTATAAAAAGTTGCTGAATGTCTTAAATTAACCTCCAGTACAATCTGGTAGTCCAACAGTCTTAGTTTAAAAAAACAAACCCCTGCACTGTACAGAAATACATATATGAAAACACAGTTTTCCTATCCATGTAATACCTGTAAAAGATAAGGAGTAAATCTTATAAGCGCCTACCACACATCTGAATTCAAAATAGTAGCTTACTTTAGCCATAATTTTAATTTCTCAATATCTGAACAATTTCTGTTTTCCTTAAATAGCACTTGAATAGAAAATTCATCAGGTATCACTTACTAGGAAAGTAAGCTTTTCTTCTTCCAAAAACAATGTTAGCTGTACTACAACTACATAAGGATCAGTTACCAATTTTAGTGCCTTGTCTTTTTTTCACTTATCCTTAAACCACCATTAAACATTTCTCAAGTTTTCCAAAGCCAGTCAATTCTCCAAAGCCAAAAGCAAACAAAATCCATAGCCATGCTATGCTGCTTTCCTTGTTTTCTACTATGGTCTACAATGATTTGTCCCTAGTAGAGACAGACCCAACAGCATGTGAAAACCTCTTGCCAAAGTTTTTGTGTATTTATGGCAACACTAGTGGTTATTTGCTCATCTGGATTTAAGTATGAAAACTCAATGTAATACAAAATTCAATTTGTATTGCCTAAAATTGAATTTGAAAATGCCTATTTCTATTAAGTGTACAAGCCTTGAGCCACAAGTGCACATATCTACATAAACACTCACCTGGTGTACAAATACATCTTCCTTGGTGTCATTCCTGCAAAACAAAATCATGATGAGCAAGTCAGAAAACATCACAGGAAAATTTCCTATAAGGAAAATCAGAACAAAAAAAAGCAAGCAAGCTACCACAAATACTAGGCAGGGGCAAACAGCTCAAATCTCACTACCTGTTGGAGGATAAACAAGACGGTCTTAAAAAAAAAGAAACAAGTATAGAGGGGTTTGACAGTATACTCTTGTGAGGCAGAGACAGGAGGACCATGAGCTTGAATCCAGGCAGCTTGATTTAATTTACAGACTCAGCAAGACTCTGTCTCAAAATAAGCAAGAACTGGAGATACTGCTCCCCTCAAAGACTCTGGGTTCAATTTCCAGTACAGGGTTGAGAAGAGGTTGAGGTTGATAGGCAAATACACTCTGCCACTCTTTCATAATTACTTCCTCATTTCCTCAATACCCTCAGTATTTCCTCTGCACCATTTCCAATTTCCAAATTTCTTTAAAGCTATAAAAATGACCACAAAAAGTCTCCTGTAGCATACAACACAATAAACCCTAATGTAGACTATGGACTTTAGGTGGCAATGACAAGTCAGTGTTGGTTTGTCTATTAAGAAGGGTTTGTCTGGATAGTCAGTTACAAACGCCCTAGACAGGATTAATGAAGCCTTGGACTGAGGCACTGCGTACTAGGGGAGATAGCTGGGATGTCTTCTTGAGACCAATGGGAAAATTTGCTGGGTGTGGTATTACATATCTAGAAGAAAAGGTAGGATTGTGACCTGATCTATGTTGGGGTCCCTGTCTTTTTTTTTTTTTTTTTTGAGACACGGTCTGGCTTTGTAGTTCAGGCTGGCCCTGAGCTCAGCCTTCAACTCACATCACAGCAATCCTCCTGCCTCTGCCTCCCGAGTGGTGGGATTACAGGCGTGAGCCACCACGCCTGGCACTGTGGTATATGGTACTGGCTGCTGCTGGGCGAGAGTCTCCACACCCAGTATTGTATGTGGTTACTGGAACCACTGAGCTAAATCCCCTGCTGACCCTGTCTTTAAGATAGTAACTTCCAGCACCAGAGAGGCAGAGGTAGGATTGCTGTGAGCTTGAGGCTAGCCTGGGCTATGTAGTAAGTTCAGGGCCAGTCCAAGACTGTCTCAAAACAAAACCCTCAACCAAACAAATATAAATAGTATGATCAATGAATGTGTATCTGAATATCAGAAGGAAACTTAGTAGTTTAGAAAAAGCAGTTTCAGCTAAGAGAGAATATTGTGGTTTAGCTGACAAGCATGTTGCTGGTAATTATCAGGCTGGAGCAGAGTACCCGGAGACTGAGTCCACTGAACCCAGCCAGTCTGGTTAATTCAGTGACAGGTAGCTAGATGCAAAGCCTTGGGTTTTATCCCCAGTACAGCAAAACAACTGGCTTTATGGGACAGAGCCCAGTATTCTAGCACTCAGAAGGGAGAGCTGCGAGGATAGGGGTTCAAAGCCACTGCCTACAAGGCCCCTATCTTAAAGAATGAAAAAACAAAAGTTACAGTGTGGATCCATTAAGCCAATTTAGTTAGAAGTTATTAAATAACAATTCAGAATTTCTTTAACTGCTAATAAGAAAACTGATTTTTAGTCCTGACTTGCCTAATACCTCTAAAGCTATCTTCTCACTGGATCTTTTCTTACCTATAGAATAAGAAAAACTCCACCACACACAGAATACCTTATATTACATTGGTTCTAAACTCCATTTTTAGGTCATTCAAAGGCTCAAAATCCTGGGCTGGAGAAGTAGCTCAGGGCTTTCCTAGCATAGCCCTACTTCAATCCCTAGTATTGCAAAACAAACAAACAAAAATCCTCATAATCCTGAGGTAGATACCATTATTTTACAAATTAGGGAAATGAAATACAATAGTTATTTGTTCACAGTGGCTGACTTTTAACTTCATAGTTCCTGATCTTCATTATCTTGCAACTTTGAAAGGACTAGTTCTAAAACCCTACTATCCAGAAGATAGCTACAGTGTTTTCTTCAATTTTAAGAGAAAACAAGAACATGAATCCTTACCCTGAACCATTCAAAATTATATGTAATTAGTTCAGGGTTTTGCAAAGATGCTTCTATGTGAGATCAAACAACAAAGCTTTGTGGCCATATACAGTACCAGTTATGTATTTTCTCCCTCTGTACCACCCTTTTAAAAGAAGCAAAAACATCCTTAGTTTATTATGTAAAACCAGACCACCAGTGATCAGTCTATAGTAATAATAGCTACCAGGTGTTTTACTGAAGAGGGAAAATTATCAATTAAAATGTCACAATCGGCTCATTAAAAAGCTTGTTTTAAAACTTCATTGCTGGAGTAATGTGGGAGGAGATGAAGGGATACTTCTGAGCTATGAGCCCAGATTATTGCTTTACATTTACTATACTTCACTGAGTGGCAGCTCAAACAAGGCAGAGGCTGCAATCCTTCTGACCTCAGCCACCGGAATGCTCAGATTACAGAGGTCACCCACCATTCCCTCCCTGCTCAACAGAATTTTAGAAATTGTTAAACTACAACTGAAATTCAAAAAGGGTGGCAGAGGAGTCTCTGCCAGAGGTTTCTAACAAAGTAAGATAATTACAGCTTGCCTAATATCCCGCTCACCTCATTAACTATGTGTTAAATTCTCACTATGCTTGTCATACCACAACCCTTCTAAACTTAAGCACTAGTCTGGATGTTTAAACTGTGCCTGCTGCCCTCCCACTCCTAAAGTTATCATTTTTCTATACATATAAAATCCAAAACTTCATAAAATACCTTCTACCAATCCATAGTAATGCCTTAATAAGACCATGTGTGAGTTTTTCCCATAACCAAATGCTCTTGTATGCTATTACTATATATACAATTCCACAGAGTTGTTAAAAAACAGTATCTTCATATGTATAAATCAACCTTGTGATAATAAAAAAATTCCAAGATCTAACATCTGTGTACTCCACAACCTATACTGTTCAGTTAGCAATTTTCCAAGCCCCACATACAGCCATAAAATCATAAACGCATTATCTTTCACTTTTTCCTTATTAAAAAAGAAACCCTTGGGCCGGGGATTTAGCAGTGGTTCCTGCACCTGTCTTGCAAGCGCAAGGGCCCGGGTTCCATCCCTGGTAACCACACATAATACTGGGTGTGGAGACTCACGCCCACCAGCAACCAGGACCACATACCAGTGCCAGGTGTGGTGGCTCACGCCTATAATCCCAGCACTCAGGAGGCAGAGGCAGGAGGATTACTGGGATGTGAGTTTGAGGCTGAGCTTGGGGCCAGCCTGAACTACAAAGTGAGACACTGTCTCAAAACAAAACAAAACAGCAGACACACCCTTCCTTCCCAGGCACGATCTACCATTCACCTAGTCTGATGCACCCAGGGCTCAGACCAGAGGGTAGGCAAACACTGTACTCATAGAATTAGGAAGACAGGTTTAAAATACTAGTTGTTCATTCTAGATTAAATTATTCTACTACTCTGATGGCAAACAGTAGGACCCAGTAGTACATGGATCATAATAAATGCAGTATCCCTGTGTAAATGACCAGATAAAGATGGGTGACTTTGGCTAGCTAAGGTCAGTGGCTAATATAACTTGCATATAAATCACTCCTAAATTCTCCACTATACCATTCTCCAAGTATTCTCAATGGCTTGACCTAAGATTCCCAGTTCTAAAACTGGGGGTGGTGCTTCTATTAATCCCAACACTTGAGACTGCTTCAAGTTTGAGGCCAGCTTGGGCTACATAGTGAATTCAAGGCCAACCTGGAATACTTAAGGGAGAGAACCTGTCTCAAAAGGCAATAGAACCCTAGTTCTAACGAAGCCCATTCATCTCAATATGCCCTTTGGTAGCCTACCACAAAAAGTCTGTAAGCCTTCCCTTGTGTCAGCTTTTATAAACTACCCATAACTTACATGAGTTAGACAGACATCTTGAGATGAAGATCTGTGATTTTGCCATTTCAAGACCACTGGCAATCAGCTTTCCACAAATCTATAAACTTTTTTTTTTAACTAAGAAAATCCTAAGTATCACACACATTGTGGTACCACAGAAGTCTGTTGCCTTTT
Organism: Petromus typicus; assembly: GCA_004026965.1. Lineage (NCBI taxonomy): Eukaryota > Metazoa > Chordata > Mammalia > Rodentia > Petromuridae > Petromus > Petromus typicus. The sequence continues at coordinate 7,002 of PVIR01038250.1, forward strand.
TAAAAAATTAACGATCCCTAGAGTTTAAAAAACCCATTGTAGGGAAAGGGATATAGCTCAGTTGTGCTGCTCCTGCCTGGCAACTACAGGTCCTAAAAAATTCAATGGGGGAGGGGAGGAAAAACTACTACTCAGTCTTAGCACACAGGATGTATAAAATCCAAACAGATCCGTGTAAGATAAAGGCTTGGTGTTCTTTTTAATTCCTTAAATACCAGGTAGTAAGCATACCCTTTAGTTTGTAATGCTGACCTACTATGCACAGAAGAACTTATTGCAACCCCAAACTCTTCGATATATAGTGAAAAGTAGTAACCCTTTCAATATGTAACTAGCACTCAGCACACATGAGTTCCAGTGAGAAGCTAGACTGTAATCCTTTAAGCATCTAAGGATAACCAGTAATGCTAAGAAATTATCTACCAGCTATATGGACAACAACCAAACCCAAGTGAATAGTGTCAATTTTCAGAAGCAAAAGCAGTTGAACACTCCAGAGTAGAGAAATCAAGTTCAAATCCCACCCCTACCACTTAATAGCTGTTTTTTTCTTTTTGAGACATGCACTGGGCCTCTGCCTCCAGAGTGCTGGATTACAGGCATGCGCCACCAAACCCAGCACTGTTGTATGTGGCTACTGGGGACTGAGCCTGGGACCTTGAGCTTGCCAAGGCAAGAGCTGGAACCACTAAGGTAAATTCCCAGGCCCACTTACTAGATATGTTTATGAGGAGTCACTGGACCTTTTGGGGCCTCAGTAACAGCCCTATTTAAAATATGCGCAAGTTTTCAGGGTTGTAACTGAGCACAATACCACCCATCTAAAATACCAGACACTCTGGAACATGCAGGACTAGACTGAAATCATCCTGGGGAATTTAGCTACAATCTGTCTCAAAATAAAAATGGATCGATTGGAGGTGTAGCTCACTGATAGAACACTCCCAATTTCAACCTCAGGGGTATCAAAGACTAACCACGTTCAAAATGGGAGCCACAATTTTTGTTTTGGTGCCAGGTGGCTGATTCTTTTCAGTGGTACAAACAAGTCTATTTTAAAAAATTGGTGACAATTTGGGTCTAAAAAAATCCAATGCACCATGGCTGTTTATACACTTTGGATAAAACAGCTGCAAACTTTATGTATATTGTTTTAAAGAAATTGGTGAATCTAAATACATTTCATTTAGTGAAACAAATCTCTACTATTCTATTTTTTTTTTTTTTGAGACAGGGTCTTGCTTTGTAGTTCAGGACAGCCTGGAACTCACAGCAATCCTCCTGCCTCTGCCTCCAGCTTGCTGGGATTACAGGCATGAGCCACCATGCCCAGAATTGTGGTATGTGGTACCAGGGAATAGAACTCAGGACCTTTGGCTTGCCAGGCAGATGCTGGAACCACTGAGCTTTTAAATCACTGGCCCTCTACTAGTTTTTAATTACTAAGAATAGTACTAACATCTCTGTTCCGTCAGCCACTACTCAAATTTTTCTTTCCTTAAAAATTTTAGAATGAGCAGGGGCTGGGGACTCAGCTCATTGGTTCTGGCACCCAAGGGCTCGATCCCAGGTAAGACATACAACAATGCTGGGTGTGGTGACAGCAACCAGTACCACATACTACAGTGCTGGGTGTGGTGGTTCATGCCTGTAATCCCAGCTCTAGGGAGGCAGAGGCAGGATTGCTGAGTTCAAGGCTGAATTCAGGACCAGCCTGAACGACAAAGTGAGACCCTGTCTCAAAAAACAAACAAACCCAAACATAAACAAAAAACCCCACATAAACACACATTAAGATCTAATCCAATTCTGGTCACTATAAAACATGCATGCCTTATTAAAAAATTAGCTATTGCAGATATGAGGTAATCTTTAATGAGTTTGGTGAATAAGAATCAATTCTCAACTAATAAAAATGGAACAGTATTTTGAAATCAAGCCAATAAATTCCAGTCACGGTTCAATTATTTTTACCAACTCTCACAAAAGGAGTAACTCAATAAATTTCTTTATCTGAATTCCTACATTACATTATAATAGAAAACAAGTTTATCTTAAAAAAATGTGTCTATTTTTTTAGGAAGTAAAATCACCAGACAAAACCTTTTATACAAGGCTCTGATATTCATTATTAGGTGGTTATTTTAGGCTGAAATAAACATTTATACTTAGAGTACATAACATGAAATAATATACAGTTCAGAATGCCCATTGGTCCCCTTTCTGATGGGACTGGGCATCGAACCCAAACCCTCTCACCATGCTAGGCAAGTTGTACTCTGCCACTCAGGTATATCCCAACTTACTTTGGGACAAGGTCTCTTGCTAAATTTCACCAGGGTGTCTTTGAATTTATGATCTTCCTGCCTCAGCCTTCCTTATAAGTAGTTCGGATTAGAGGTTTTAAATCACAATAGCCACATCAAACACTATATTTTACCTTTTAAATAGAAAAAGCACATGTCTGGCTCCCTCAGGAGTCAGATGTCGCCTATCCAGTCTTCAACTGTTTGTCCTTCTCCAAGAGAAAGACTTAGAATCAACTGCTTCCTACTTTCCTTACCAGAACTCTTCCTTCAACTTAATTACAACTGGATTCTACAGTCTCTTATTAAAAACCCCGTATTAAAATCAGAACAACTAAAATAACCAATAACATATCACATCTTAATTGTCAACTTAACAAACTGGCTACAGTTAGGAAGTCCAAAGAAAGGACAATCAAAAGCAATTGACATCTGCCCTGAAGGATGAGCAGTTGAGTTGATTCAATGAACAGATAATTAGTGAACAGATCTGACATTACAATACAACCATCTAGTCACTGAAAAGGCTGCAATTTCTAATGAGCACATCTGGGATAACTAACTGGATTGGATAAAGGGTTAAAAGCAGTTTTTAAAAAGGTATTGCACACAGACCATTCTTACCGATCACCTGGGATTCTTGCAAAAATATCTACCCCAATGAATGCGAAGCCCAGGAGAAACTCAGGAATTTGAAAACCACTGGTTTAGTGGTTAGAGGTCAACAATACGAATATTAATGCAAATATCAACTACAACAAACTTCAAAGACCCATTTTAAAAATGACCACTATGCCAATCATGTAAGCACCAAAGCAAATCCTTTTCTTCCTCACTAATAATCCCTTTAACTAGGAAAAAAAAAAATTGATGAAAATGTTTTCTCAGAAAGACAAGGGATAAGACAGGTAGAAAATTCCAAAATTCTTGAACAATGTTCCTCTACAACTACAAATGTAAATAAAGCACCTAAGGCCTACACATTATTGCTTTTAGTGTACTCAAAATACTGGGTAGGTTGAATAATCCATATTGCTATGTCCTCTAAAAGTCAAGCTACTCATGTGGTGTCCACCTCATACTTTATAACACCTAAGAGTTCTTTTAAACATCTAGTTGTTTAAAGTCTATTAAAAAAAAAAAGGATGTTAAAGAAAATGTTGAAATGGCGCCAAGTACTGTGTCACAGGCCAAGACTGCTCCTAGCATTCGCGGTGCTCTACACCCATGCAACTGCACTACTAGCCTTGGCAGCCATCTTGAAAATGATGCCCGGTTCACAAGGGAGCCCGGGGAGTGCAGTGAGTGAGCTGCAGTCACCACCGCTATCGCTACCAATTCCAAGGGCAAATCACAAAACGCAGCTTGTTGCTCTCCCTTTAAATACCAACCCTGTGAAGTTATGGGGGACTTCTGGCTACTCTAAGAAGCCCGACTGGCTCTAAAAGACCTGACTCAATCAGCATTATTTTCTGACAAGGAAGTAAGAGAAATAAAAATCGAGGGAATACGACTATTTCCTTCCAGATATATTCACTCATGGCAAATAAAATGGCTCTGATCAATACAGTCCTAACAAAAAATTCATAAGCTATTATAAAGACCACGTTCGGAAGATTGAACAAAGGCACTATACACCTTAGGGTAAAGATGATAAAACCGTACACACTTGACAAGTCAAATCATGTCAAAATGTTATTGAAACATAAACAGTCTTATTAATTAGTGGGTCCTATTGCCAAATACCAATTCCAATAACATAGATTAAAAACAGATTGTCTCATAGTCTGCCCCAACTATTAAGGCATGGCTCATTTGCTCTGCTTGCCTTCAACTGCTTCACACCGTAATAAAATCTTGAGCTTTTAGATACTGAGCTCTTTAAAACAAAGACCATCTCTAGATCCACTAACCTTTCAGTAAAAAAAGAAAACAAAAGGAATACACCAAGAAACAAAAATACAAGCGCCTCTCAGAACGCAGCGGCTACTGCCTAGGCTGGAAGCTCAACACAGCCCCGATCCCAGCAGAGGACTGAGCGGAAAGCATGCAGGAGGCGGGACAGGGGTGCAACCAAGGGGATCTCACCTGTTGATGAAACCATATCCGTTCCTTACATTGAACCATTTTACTGTTCCCAAAACCTTCGTTGCTGGAAAACAAAGCACAACAACCCTCGATTACCAGTTACCCCTTTAGCACAGGGGGGCCCGGGGCCACCTGACAGGCTGGTCCATACCCCGACGCCGCCCAGACAGCAGACGAGGGTGCGCCCAACCCCGCGGGGCGCCCCAGGGCAGGCCCGGGGCGCGGGCCCAAAATGGGTGTGTGCGCAGGCCGCGGCAGGGAGCACGTGAGGGGACGGGAAGCCGCCGGCCCACTCCGGCCTGCGTAGGCGGCGCGCCGCGCCCTCCAGGCACACGCGGAAGGAACAGGGAGGGGGGGCGGAACAACGGCGTGCGGGCCGGGCAGGGGCGCACGCGGCCGGCGGGCGGGTGGAGACACGCCGCACACGCGGCCCGCGGCGCGAGGTTGCTGGAGACGCAGGGGGCGCGGGCGGCGCGAGCGCGCCTGCAGGGGCCAGCGAGGGCCAGTGGGGCCGGGGGGAGGGGCGGCGGCCGCGCGCGGGGAATCGGTCCCCGCTGGCCGCGCGCTCCCGCTCGCCCCGCATCTGCTAACGGTTCGGCGGCCGAGGTTCCCCACGGCCCCATCCCCTGTCCCCATCTGGCCCTCACCGATGACCTTCTTGTCCCCGCCGGCAGGCGCCGCCGATGTAAGGCCGCCCGGGCCGCCGCTCCCTGCGCCGCTGCCCGTGGAGCCAGGCTTGGTGTCGGCAGCGCTGAGGGCGGGGGCGGCGGGGGGGGCGGCGGGCGGCTGCTGGGTCTCGGCCTCGCTGCTCATAGTTGCGGTGATGGTGACTGGGGCCGGCTGCGGCAGCTGCGGCTCCTCCCGAGGTGTGATGGTAACTAGGCCGGCGGCGGCGGTGGGGCTGCTCAGGGCTCTCTGGGGTCCGCTCTCCGCTCCCGCTACCGATCGAACTAGCGAGAATGGCGGGACAGGCGGGATAAGCCTTACGATCGACCCGCCCTCTCCATTGTTCACTGGCCAGTAGTGCTGTCAATCTCACCACCTGACCTCAATCTCTAAATGCTACTGGCAAATCCTTTATCACTCCTCCACTCTGATTGGCTCTTAGGACTTATGCGGCCGACCTACAACCGTTCCAGCCTCCGCCGCCATAGAGACCGGAACTAGAATTAGAGTAGTCGCCACGAGAACCATAGAGTACCCGAGAGGACGGACAGAGAGAACGTGATTTTTACTAGGCTTGTGCCCGGGCGGGATGGCTCAACGTTCCGGTTTGGGTGCAGATTGAAGGTTTAAGCAAATACCTGGCCCGAGATTACCTGGTCTGACCCGGGGTTTATACAGGACCTGACACTAGGATCATGGAGAGAAGGTTCCCTTCGTTTCTCCTCACTCTAAGGCCTTTACCACGAGGAGAGGGCTGTCTTTTAATGGCTGAGTGTTTCTGAACGGGCGTGAACATCTGCGTTTAAACAGTTTAGAGTTTTGGTGGTCTAGTCGCTTAGAACTACGCAGGAGCTCAGGCCTCCCCTGTCCCGAATATTTAGGTGTAGTGTACTCTGTGGGAATTTGCCTTGTGATCTGTTTTACCAGGCATATAAGTAATACATCTCCTTAAGTATTCCAGTATTTTTACATTGGCTGCCAGTCAGAGTTCATTTCGACTCATTTTTTGAGCAAGCTAGATTTCATTTGCATTTTTCTGTGGGTGGGGGAGACAGGGTCTTCCTTTGTAGTTCAGGCTGACTGAACTCAGCCTCCAATTCACATCACAGCAATCCTCCTGCCTCTGCCTCCTGAGTGCTGGGATCGCAGGCGTGAACCACCAGGCCTGGTACTGTGGTATATGGTTCTGATTGCTGGTGGGCGTGAGTCTGCACGTCCAGTATTATTGTATGTGGTTTCCGGGGAACCCAGGCCTGTTCCCAAAACCACGCCTGCACACGGGCGCCGGAACCACTTAGCTAAATACCCGGACCAATCTGCTTTTTTTTTTTTTTTTTAAGGCAGGGTCTTGCTTTAGGGTTCAGGCTGTCCCTGAGCTCACTATGTGGCCCAGGTGAGCCTCGAACTCACAGAAATCCTCCTGTTTCTGCTTCCTGAGTACTGGGATAACAGGATGAGCCCCCACGCCCCGGCACTGTGGTATGCGGTTCTGATTTCGGTGATTTCGGGTGGGCATGAGTCACCACGCCCTTTACTGTTGTTTGTGATTACCCGTATCAAACTAGGGATCTCAAGTATCAAACTAGGTACCTCACAAGACCTTTCACTTGCAAGATAGGCAGGAGAATCACTGAGCTAAATCCCCCGCCCTTTTCTTTGAATTTTTATCTTGTCCACAATGTGAAGGTCACTGCCACTGTCATTCAAACCACAAAATTGAACCGGCTATCTGATGTTGCTTACATCCTACACCCACCTTTATTCCTTGTTTTTTATTTTTTGAATGTAGCCCAGGTTGACCTTGAATTCACAACCTTTCCGACCTTGGCTTCCTGAATGTTGGGGTTCCGGGCCTACACCACTGCCGAGCTCATTTATTCTTTATTTAGGTTGAGGATGGAGTAGTTTGAGTCTGTTTCTGCCTTGTAACGGAGGGAGAAGCTTTAAGCATTCAACACAACACTCCAGAGCTGCAAAAGTGTAACACGTTTTGAAAATGGAAGGCGGCAAGTTGCTTTTCAGCAAACAGGGATTTACAAAAAGATCCAGAGCCAAGGAGAGATACTTCCTCAGGGGAAACATACACAGTAGTTAGAATAAAAGCTAGGCTTGCTATCCCAGGTCTATAATCCCAGCACCCTGGAGGCTGGGCAGGCAATGGCAAGTTCCAGCTCAGCCTGGGGAACTCAACCGGAAACTAACCTGAAAGTAAAAATAGAAGATAGCTGGGGATGTTCCTCAGTGCAAAGCCCCTGGGTTCAGTCTTCGGTGCACAAAGGACAAAAATATCATTAGTGGGCCGGGGAGTTAGCTCAGTGGTTCCGGCGCCTGTCTTGCAAGCGCAAGGGCCCGGGTTGGATTCCCCGGTAACCACATAACAATACTGGGTGTGGAGACCCACACCCAGGAGCAACCAGTACCACATACCACAGTGCCGGGTGTGGTGGCTCACGCCTGTAATCCCAGCACTCGGGAGGCAGAGGCAGGAGGATTGTGATGTGAGTTTGAGGCTGAGCTCAGGGCCAGCCTGAACCACAAAGCGAGACCCTGTCTCAAAAAACCTAAAAAATATCATTAGTTACTTCATTCACTTTTTTTCAGGCTCAA
>PVIR01038251.1:0-14642 GCA_004026965.1 Petromus typicus
CGCTTGCAAGACAGGCGCCGGAACCACTGAGCTAACTCTCCGGCCCCCGACGTTGCCATTTCTTATTTCAGTTCAGCATGCATGCCCGCAGCGGTACCAGAGGGGCTGCTTGCTGCAGACTCAGTATTGGCCCAGTCCTGTGCCTTCCTTGCAAAGATGACGTCCATGTCGGAAGGCCCCACAGCCAGTGCCGGGGGAAACTTCAGCTATTTGTTGTATAGCTGAGGTTCCTGCATGAGGTCCTCATGGCATGCTCTTACTCTGGGCCCTGGTCTACCTCACTGCATCAAATCCCCGAGTCACAAGCCAACCAAGTAACAAGCTGGGGGGGGTGTGCACCTCTAGTCCCAGCACTCAGAAGGCTGAGGCAGGAGGATTTCCATAAGTTTGAGGCCAGCCTGAACTACATAGTGAGACCCCCGTCTCACACACACACACACACACACGAATTTGTGCGCTGGGGATTTAGCTCAGTGTTTCCTGCATCTGCCTTGCAAGTGCCAGGTCCCGAGTTCAGTCCCCAGTGACCATATATCACAGTGCCAGGTGTGGTGACTCACACCCTTCAGGATCAGTACCATATGCCACAGTGCCAGTGTGGTGGCTCATGCCTGTAATCCCAGCACTTGGGAGGCAGAGGCAGGAGGACTGCTGAAGTCAAGGCTGAGCTCAGGGCCAGCCTGAACTACAAAGTGAGACGTTGTCCCCAATTTTTTTTTTTTTTTAGGATTTTTTGAGACAGAGTCTCGCTTTGTAGTTCAGGCTGGCCCTGAGCTCAGCCTCCAACTCACATCACAGCAATCCTCCTGCCTCTGCCTCCCGAGGGCTGGGATTATAGGCGTGAGCCACCACGCCCAGCACTGTGGTATGTGGTACTGGTTGCTGCTGGGTGTGAGTCTCCATACCCAGTATGGTATGTGGTTACCAGGGATGAACCCAAACCCTTGAGCTTGTAAGACAGGCGCCAGAACTACGGAGCTAACTCCTCGGCCCAAAAAAATTTTTAAAAAAGGAAGAAAAAAAGAAAAAAATGAATGTGTGTGTGTGGGGGTGGGGGGGTGTAACTAGGATGGAGCCCAGGGCCTTGTACTGAGCTAATCGTTAACCCTTTTTATATTATTTTGAGACAGGATCTCTTTAGGTAATCCAGGCTGGCATCAAACTCCAGGTGATTCTCCTGCCTCAGCCTTCTGAGTACGGAGCTTACAGGCCTGGGCCACTAAGCCTGGCCGTTTTGTCTTTGATGAGGTTGATTTCAAGTGTATTTAATTAAAAACAACAGCCTGATATTCATGTTGGTTCAATGACAAACTGTGGGAGGAAGCCCCCCTCTCCCAGGGATCGCTGGGTGCCTTTCCCAGAGGTCTTTGCACCTGACCTGTGTCACTGTGTCCTGGGGAAGAAAGTGGAGCAGGAATGGCTGCTGGCCCAGGCTTCCAGAGTCCCTGTTCAGCCTGCCTCTCCCCCTTCAGTGCCTCCTCCGTCTCCTTTCGTCACCCTCTCCAGGGAACATTTCCCTCTCTTAACTCCAGTTACACAATGTCGAGGGTCTTCCCAGGCTACTTTGCCCAGGCAGCACCTGGCACACATCTAGGTGGGGGAGCAGGTGACGGCAAGGCTGACAGGTGAGAAAGGCAGTCGGTCCTGCGGCAGGAGGGGAAACCCTGAAGAACAGAACTCCGTAGCCCTCACCAGTGGCTGCAGAGGTAGAAGGTGGAGTTCAAGGTCCAAGGACGGCTTGTGACCACACTGGGAAGGGAAGTGCCGCGGTGGGTGAAGTGTTAAGGGAGAGAGGCAAAGACATTTCCAGCCCACAGAGGCCTCGCGCTCCCTCTGGTCCTGCTCCTGAAGATGGAGGCAGGGCTGGCCTACTAGTTTGGGTCTTGGGGCTGGGGGGAGAAGTGACTGTCATCTCCAGACCAGCTACGTGACTCCTGTACCCTCTCTGCCCTGTGCTGGTGACTTAGACCTTGGGCTGAGGTGGCACAAACAGGTGTGGTGAAGAAACAGGCTCTGGGCACAGCGGGGCAGCTCAGCTGGAGGTGCCAGACCCGAGGGCAACTTTGGGGCGCTTTGGTTCAGCCTCTGAAGCCTAGGATCTCTTTCTCTCTCCCTCTCTCTCTCTCTCTCTCTCTCTCTGAGTCAGGGTCTCATGATGTAGTTCAGCCTGGCCTCAAACTCATGGGGATCTTTCCACCTCGGGGAAGGGGAGAGGAGGCCAAGGAGAAATGGCAGATAGTATTAGAATCATCACTCCTAAGAACAGAAAACACAGGGTGTCCAAGGAGAGTGATACAGTTGAGTAGAAAGAGAAAAAAGATGATCGATGTTACTGGTTTGTGGTGACCGTCCAGGTGTCATTTTTCCTACAACCTCGCTGCCTGTGGTGCGCAGGGGTCTGGTTGAGCTCTGAAGCCCAGCTCGGTGGTGCACACCTGTGATTCCAGCTACTCAGGAGGCTGAGGCAGGAGGATTGCAAATTCTGGGCCAGCCTAGGTGACCAGGAGAGCTGTGTCTCAAAACAAAAACAAAACAAACAAAACAGAGGTGGCAGGAGGGTGGGGGACAGGGACAGTCACAGGTCCTGCCACTCAGTTTGTGGCCAGGTGCAATGACTGGCACTTCCTTTACCGTGGCTGCTATGTGTAGGACAAGATGAGGTTGTGCCCTCCTCATGGGCTGTCGCGTCAGACTGTGTCCCTCAGTGTCCCTCCCCGATGCCCAGAGCCTTCCGCCTCCCTCAGTCCCCAGGCAGCAAAGCTCCATGGCTTAGGAGCCTGGCATGCAGCTGAGCTGCGTCCCCACCCGGTGAGGAAAGACCAGCCGCCCAGGGGCACAGGTGGCGTCACTCTGGGTGACAGGCGGTGTAGCTCTGCGTCCTTCAATCATTCACAACAAGATCGCCACACTGGGAATTGGTTCCATTCTCTGCACGTTGCAAGAGGTGTCTCGCTGGTCTCAAGTCACCTTTGAAAGCCCTTACGTGAGCTGGTGGTGGCCTTGTGAGCCTGCGGTCCCAGCCAGCGCGCTGGCGGGAGGCTGGCGGATCGCAAGTTCAAGTCCAGCCTGGATGATTCAGCGAGATCCTGTCTCAAAACAGAAAAATAAAAGTTCTAGGAAGGTAGTGGTGTGGAGACCATACGTAGGTCCCACAAAGCATGCAAACCAAACAACACTCCAATCAATTATGTCATTTCTTTATTGTCCTGCTTTTAAAATTTTTTCTTTTCTTTTGAGACAGTCTTCGTACGGAGCCCAGACTGGCCTCAAACTCACAGGGATCCTCCTGCTTCATCCTCCTGAGTGCAAAGATCACTGGTGTGCGAGGCCACGTCGGCTCCGTGATTTCTGTGACCCTGTGGTGACTCCTTCCCCAGAAGTGAGATCTGGGAATGAAACCTGAGGCGCCAGGAAGCAGTACGTGTGTGCCTGTGTGCCTGGGCTCTACTCTAGCTGTCTGACGGGGGCAGATGTGCTCCCTCCGTGAGCCTCCGTGTGCACACACGTTTTCTCTGGCACTGAGAACCAGACCTGCACTGCGCACGCGCAGGACGAGAGGCGTCTGAGCTGCCCCACCGCCCAGCAGCAGTGTTTGCATCAGGAAGTATTGGCGTGGTGAAGTAAGTTAATACAAGTACAGTATTTCAGGCCTGGCACAGAGTGACTTGAGCAAACATTGGCTCTTATGGGTTCATATCTAACTAATGAATGAAAATTTGTGCCTCTTACAAAGTAAGTTTTAGAAAAAAAAGAAAGGGCTGGGTATGGGGTGCACACCTGTGATCCCAGCACTCAGAAGGCTGAGGCAGGAGGATTTCTGTGAGTTTAAGGCCAGCCTGGGTTCCATAGTGAGACTGTGAAAAAAAGAAAGAAAAGAAAAGAAAGCAAGAAAGCAAGAAAAATATCAGCACACCAAATTTATGGCTCCCTCTCTGGTTTTTATTATTCTGTTTATATTATGGTTACAGTTTCTAAAATATAAAATTTTGTACCCATAGCTACAAAAGCAGGGCAGCTGACATGGATTCCTGTTTTGCGGCAGCCGCTGTGTTGTGTCATCGCTCGATGACTTTCTGTGTTGATGTTAACTCCGCTTTATATTAAGCAGCCTGAGACTGCTGTTCAGAGGTGCTGAATGACAAGGCCAAGGACCCAGGGGATGTGGATGCGTGAGGGTGTGGCCTGTGCTCTAACACCTGTCTGTCTTGGCCGCGCTATGCGCCTCTCCCTGGATGCTCACTGGCAGTCACTGCGCAGATCTTGTCAGCTTACCCAAGGAATTCCATTGATTCATTGATTTTTTTAAAAAAAGTTTTGAGACAGGATCTCACTGTGTATTCCAGTCTGGCCTCGAATTCAAGGCGATCCTGCTGCTTCAGCCTCCTGAGTGCTAGGATTACAGGCAGGGGCCACCACACCCAGCTCAGATGGACTAACTGTGTGAGATACTGGGGTTGAAGCAAAGCACAAGCCCAGCAATTGTTTTACCACTGAGCTATAGCCTTGTCCTAGGAATTCTGTCATGAATATATCTAGGGATCACTTCTATCCAAAGGACCCAGTGTCCTGCCCCTGTGATTATCGACGAGGCCTGCAGTCTCCTATGGGTCCCTCTGTCTGGCCTCTCCCCTCTCTGTCCAGTCTTTCTCTAGCTCCCATGTCCTGGAAGGGAGCACAGGGACCTGGACATAGTAGTCTAGTGCTCTCCTCTGGGTCCTATGTGACTCGTGTCTTTTTGTCTGTTTTTCTGTCATGTGAATGAAAAAAGAAAATCTGTAGCTCATCCTGGCCTTGCATACACTCATTACACAGACCAGGATGGCTTCGAACTCATAGAGATCCTCCTGCCTCAGCCTCCTGAGTGCTGAGATTACAAGCATTACAGGCCTGTATCAACATGCCCTGCTTTATGTGTGTTTTAGTTTTTGAATTTTATTGTTTTTCAATGCCACTGTCCTAGCCCCAAGGTTTAGTGGATTGTCACTAACTTTAACTAAAGCCCTTTATTTCCTAGACAAAAGGGCCTCAGCCAGCAGAGTATGCTTGGTTCCTTGGACAGCTCCACCTGTCCCTGCTCCCGCCCTTGCCGATGGCTGCTTTCCTGACTCCTCAGGGACACTTTGTCACCTCCCCAGTGTGCACGTATATCCTCCCAAGACGATGAGACCATGTCTGATCTACAGGCAGCAATAGAGACAGAAATCAGGACACCGTGAGAGGCCTGGGCCCTCAGGCAGCCCTCCTGCTTCTGCCTCCTGGGCAGCTGGGATTATAGGTGTGAGCCACCACGCGTGGCTCTTACATTTTTTTTTTCCTTCTTTTTAAACAGCTTTCAGATTTGCATTGTAGAAACATTTGCTGTGGAAGCTTGGAGACTGAGATCCCGTGACCAGGATGGACTCCGGGAAGAGAAGGCCCTTCCTGTTTCCTAGTGCCCCACTCAAAACCTGCCTCTAACAAATCTCCAGGTGGTTTTGAGAAGCTTTGCAGACACCTCTCTTGGCCAGGTGCCGTGGTCTGATGTCATAGTTTTACACGCTCTGACTCGTATCATGTATTTATAGGTTCATGCAGTTTTTTCAGGGTTGCTGGGGGTCAGACCTATGGCTTATGGTACACAAGAAATATACTACTATACCCTACCCCTTTAAAAAACGCATTTTGAGATAAAGTCTCACTAAATTGCCTAGTTCAAAATGTTTTCTTTTCTGTTTTGTATGTTTTCTTCTCTCTCTCTCTCTCTCTCTCTGTGTTACTGGGGATTAAACTTGGGTCCTTGTGCTTGCAAGGTAGGTGCAGTACCACTGAGCTAAAAAACCAGCCCCCCCCCTTTAAAAGACAGGTTCTCACTATATAGTTCAAACTGGCCTGGAACTCACTATGTAGACCAGGCTGGCCTTGAATTTATGACAATCCTCCTGTCTCTGGTTCCCAAGTAAATAACTCTGTCATATTGAGTAGCTGGGATCACCATGCTGTGCTACCACCATTTTATATATACCTTCATAATTACTACTCCAATCAAGATACAGAATCATCACCAGGAGACTCTCTTGTGACTTACCTTTGTGAGTACATGTAGGTCTCTTCCCCGTCTGTAACTCCTGGAAAGGACTAATCTATTCTCTAGTTCTAAAGTTTCATTTTTAAAAAAATGATATCTCACTAGATGGGGTGGTGCACACCTGTGACCCCAGCACTGGGAAGTTGGGGCAAAAGGATCCCTGTGAGTTGAAGGCCAGACCCTGTGTCAATAAAAATTAAAAAAAAAAAGAAGAATGTTATGTAGGGGGTGGAGGAGGTGTAGCTCAGTGTAGAGTTCACACTTAGATGGAGCCCTGGGGTCATCCAGGAACACACACGCAAACACTTGCATGCACAGGTTTGCTTGTGCACGCGCATATACATTACACAAAATGAAATAACACAAGTATTTTGCCTGCCTTTTTTTGTTGTTCTTTTAGACAGGGTCTTCCTAGGTGGCTCAAATTGGCATTGAATATCTTTCTCAAGCAGTCCTCCTGCCTCAGCCTCCTGAAGTTGGTACTACAGGCATAATTAGAAGCTTTTTAAAAAACAGTGTAATTCCTTTGAAATCTACCCAAGGAGTTACATGTGTCGGTTGGTTGGTTCATGTATTGTCGAATGATGTTCTGTGGCTGGAGTGTTCCGTGATGAGACATCTGTGTTATTCCTCTGCTTTGGCTGTTAAACGTAAAGCTGCCATGAACATTATGCACAGGTTTTTATGTGAACAGAAGTTCTTATTTCAATGAGATAATCGTTCAAGAGTACTATGTGTCATATGGTAAGCCCATGTCTCGTTTTGTTAAGAAATTGTGGAACTTTTTCAGGGAGGATGCCTAATTTTACATTCCCACAGTAAGGTGGAATCCGTTCATCTCATTTGTGAGTTATCTTCTTGAGCAACCTTTGATATTGTCTCTGTTTCTGTTCGTTGTCTGAGCCAGGGTCTGGCTGCGTAGTCCATGCTGGCCTCAAACTCTAGGTGGTTCAGTCTCCAGGGCGCTGTGATCACAGGGGTGCCCCACCGCGCCGGGCCCCAACCGCGTCTTCTCCCACGGCTTCTGGCTGAGAGCATCACGCTTTGTCCAGACTTCCTGCGCGTCTATTCCACTATCACTTCCTCAGAGTCCCCTCCCCACCTCATTTCCCCATCTCCTCTCCCAGCCCGGACGCAACAGCGCCGCCGATTCCGTGTTCATTCGCGTCGGGGCCTCCAGCTCGCCCTCGCTCTACTGTCAGCAGCTCTCGGCGAGCGCGCTGCTCTTCTCCAGGGCCTGCAGTGGCGCCTGGCACACCCATAAAGGGCTCCCCCTAATATCACTTATTGCTCGACTGACAGAATGGAACGAATAAACGCGAGTGGAGAGCCGCAACTGTATTTCTAGGTCAGACGCTTGTTCCCACTTTAAGCAAAGTGTGAGCGCCACCTCTCGGAGGCCGCTCTGCGGTCGGAGGAAGTGAGTCAGGACCTTAAGGATGGGGGTGGGGTGGAAAGGCGGCCGGACGCACACCGGTGCAAGCCAGCACCGGAAGTGGATACCGGAAGTGCTTTCCAGGACGGGGCCCCACCCACAGGAGGAGGCGGGGAGAGCGGTGCTCTGTAAAAAGCGCTCTCCTGCGG
The DNA here is from genome assembly GCA_004026965.1 of Petromus typicus. Lineage (NCBI taxonomy): Eukaryota > Metazoa > Chordata > Mammalia > Rodentia > Petromuridae > Petromus > Petromus typicus. The sequence goes on from PVIR01038251.1 coordinate 7,649, forward strand.
CGGAGCCGAGCAGAAGCGTTCCGAGGCGACAGACCAGGGAACCACGTGGGGCAGGTCACATTTCCGGTGCCGGCGGCTGCAGCCGGAGTTTAAACCCCAAGCAGCCGGAGGTGTAAGAAGGGATCGGGGTCCCGAGAAGAAAGGAAAAAGAGTGGGGTTCGGGAAATGGGAGAAATGGGAGAGGGAAGGTGGGGAGGGGCTTTCTGCTCCGCGAGGTGCCCGGGGGGTGGGAGGACGGCGGGGCGTCTTGGACCCCGACCTGTCAGCGCTACACGTGCTCTCCTTTGTCTTGGCCTCCGCCCTGTCTGGCAGGGGCTGTGCCTGGTTCTTCTTCCACCGCGCTGCTGGGCAGAGCTCTGACGCTCCCGGGTGCTTGGTGAATGAATGATGGGTGCAGTGTCAGAGATGGGCGTGGAGGTCATTTATAGGGACAGTTTCTGTAGCTGAGGCTTTTGAAAATTTTTTGTACCGGGAATCGAACTGAGTGAGGACTTTGCACCTGCGAGGCAGATGCAACGCCACTGAGCTAAATCCCTGGCCTGGCACTTTAAAGTGTCTGACATTTTAGTCCCATTTTATTCTGAGGGATCCATGTTCGGCCTCAACTGTTTTTGAGGTTCCCTCAGGCTGCCTTCGGGCTTTGTCTTTTTTTCTTGGAAGAGTGCAGTGACAGTCACGAAGCCTTTCTCTAGTCGGAGTCCAGGTCTTGTGGCTAGGTGCCCGGTCAGGTATAGGGATGGAGCAGTCTTGTGCAGGCAACAACCAGCCTAGAGGCTGCGCACGGACAGAAAGGTGCAGTGCAGTGTGAATTCAAGTGCCATTTTAAGAAACGAACTAAAGTTCAGGAAGAGCGCCGAGGTGCTGTCTCTTCAGAGATTATCTTTCAAAGACTGGGTGGACACTGCCCGGGCTCCTTTTACCCGGCTTGATTTGCTCTTACTGATAATGGCTGCAGCCTTCTCTTGATCCACTGTTCGTTCATTGGCTTTTCTCGATATTCACTGCATCTTAAGATGTAGTCTAAATAGCATATTTAGGGAAATCTGGAGATTGGCTTCCATCATGGTACTCTGGTCCTGGTTCCTTTGTAGAAAAGCCCATCCATTCTGCTTTCATGGTTGTGACCATAGGTTGAGCTGTATTTCTTGAACCCGATTTCATTTCGACAGTGGTAAAATCACATCGGCGCAGTATCTGTGAGCCTGGTTATTACTGAGAAAGATGGTACCTTATTTTCTGCATCTCCTTTTGTGACGACCATTATAGGGGTGTATGGCAGACGTTTAATGGGAGCTCTTCACATCAAATGGATTAGGACCTTTCCCTGCCTCGGGGAATTAGTCTTTGTGACATGACTGGGAGAAACTGGGTTTTATGAAAGAGATTTAGGGTAAGCCTGAGAGCTTGAACCAGTAGTAATCGGCTTGGGAGGGATAATGGTGTAGGCAGGAACCCAGTGCTGTTTTCCTGTCCACAGGACCATGGCCAATAGTGAGCGGACCTTCATCGCCATCAAGCCCGATGGCGTCCAGCGGGGACTTGTGGGAGACATCATCAAGCGCTTTGAGCAGAAGGGGTTCCGCCTTGTTGCCTTGAAACTTATGCAGGTAAGTGGACTTGTTTTTCCATTGTGGTTCTTGCATAGTGTAGGGATGACTGTAGATTAATTTCTGTGCCCCCCCCCCCCTTTGAGTCAGGGTCTCACTTTGTAGGTCTGGCTGGTCCTGAACTCAGTATATAGCCCAGGCTGGTGTTGAATTCACAGCAGTCCTCCTGCTTCTGCCTCCCATGTGCTGGGATTACAGACCTGAGCCACCATGCCCCGGCACTGTGTTGTGTGGTTACCGGGGATGGAACTGGGGACCTTGTGCTTGTGAGGCAGGTGCTGGAGCCGCCCAGCTAAATCCCCAGCTCCTGAACAGAGCATATTAGAACCTTGCCCTTCTCATGAGGGAGGTTGGTTGTTTTTCAGCAAGAAAATCAGCATTATCAGTTAGTGCTGCCTGTTGTCCAGCATGTGGCGGCCTCGTTGTGATTTTGGTGGGAGGAGGAACTGCACATTTGCTTTTGGGACAGCTCTCTGGGAACATCCTCAAGATACCTGCAGGGCGGCATTTCAATACATGCAAAGGGTGGATTGGCTGAGAACCTTCTTGCAGCAAATCCAAGAAAGAAAGAATAAAACAAAACAGCAGATGATTATTCAGACTTTGAAATCAAATAACTGGGGGAGGGGCGATATTTTTTCCCATGACAGGGATCACCTTTGGCCCCTTATACTGCAGTTTATTTATTTAAAAATATTTTTGGGGACTTTTAATTAGTACCTGTTTGCAGTACAGAATGATTACATTCACTGGACTGCCCTGTAAATTTAGTTTAATTTGCAGCTATTTCCTGTGATACCTTAGTAAGAGTTAACTTTTTTTTTGAGACAGGGTCTTGCTTTGTAGTTCAGGCTGGTCTGAACTCAGCCTCAAACTCAGCAATCCTCGTGCCTCTTCCTCCCAAGTGCTGGGATTACAGGTGTGAGCCATCACGCCCGGCACTGTGGTACGTGGTAGTGATTGCTGGTGGGTTTGAGTCTCCACACCTGGCATTGTATGTGGTTACCGGGGACTGAACCTGGGGACCTTGCTCTTGCAAGGCAGGTGCCCAAACCTGCATAGTGCCTGGTTCATTCTGCAGCACATCACTGGCACTGGCACTTCTGTCCCTGGCATGAGTGTGACAGAGGCCTGAGAAAGGTCCAGACAGTTTGCTGCTGAGTGCTGCACTGGGTGGGAACTACTTGCCAAAGTAAAACTGCCCATTTCCTCTGGCCCTTCTATTTACAATGGAAGTAACACCTGTACTCCCAGTACTTGGGAGACTGAGGCAGGAGGATCACTACAATTTCAAAGCCAACCTGGGCTACACAGTGGGACCCCTCCTCAAACAGAGCCGCCCCTCCCCCCATAAACCAAATGGAAGACTTGTGGAAGTAAGTGTGGGAACTGTGCTTTACCAGGTGAGGAGGGGGGCGGGTGGGCTTTTCCGTCAAGCCTGAGATGCTGCGTTCCATCCTAATGTTATTTCCCTCTGCATTCAAGGCCGGGAGGGGTAGTCGGCTCCCAGCTGCAGAGGCATGGTGAGTCTCTCTCACTGCTCTCTGCTGGCAGTGTGTGGACGGACCTGCTGGAAGGGCACCAGGGCCTGCAGGCTCAAGACTGAGGTGGCAGGGTGCACTGGGCGTTGTGGCTCTCGCACTCGGGAGGCAGAAGCAGGAGGATTAGTGTGAGTTTGAGGCCCACTTGGGGTACACAGCGAGACCACAGAAGCTATAGAGACCTGAGGGCAGGTGGGTGGGGAGGAGGGCTGGCTGTCACTCTCGTCCTGTGGACAGGCCTCGGAGGACCTGCTCAAGGAGCACTATGCTGACCTGAAGGAGCGCCCCTTCTTCCCCGGCCTGGTGCAGTACATGCACTCGGGACCTGTGGTCGCCATGGTGAGTGATGTGTGTGGTCGGGACGGGGAAGAGAGGGCTGGGGTCCTGCATTGCATGCCTGGTCCTGGTGGCTGCAGAGGAGAGGAGTTGGGAAGTTGGACAGTCAGGGTGAGGCAGCTCACTGACCCACCGAAGGAAGGGTACATTTCAGCCTGTCATCCTTGTACTGAGGGAGGCTGAGGCAGGAGGATTGCAGGTGTAAGGGCAGCCTGGACTACATGGCAACACCCTATGGTCCTGGGGATGGAACCCAGTACTCCAGGTATGCTAGGCAAGCGTTTTAGCGCTCACCCACAGCCCTACCTCAAAATGTTTTTTTTTTCCCTAGTCCTGGGATTGAACCCAGGGCTTCCCAGGTGCTAGGCAGGAGCTCTGCCACCGAGCTGACAGCCCAGGTTGTGCCTGTACCGCTGGGCAGAGAGTGAAAGCCCTGGTGCACGTGCCCCCTGAGGGCTGGTGACACGTGAGATGTGACAGAAAGCCGGCAGGGTACAAATCCCAGCGAGCAGCAGTTCCCTTGAGAGCGTGGCCCTCCCCGGGTGGGAGGCGCTTGGTGTGGGAGTTGCGGGAAGGGGTGGAAGCCGAAGCTCCCCGGTGAGAAAGATGTGCTCCAGCCGGAGCGGCACATCCCGAGCCTCGGTTAGGCGGAGGCCGTCCTGGCCTAACATTGCACTGTGGTCACCGTGTCCGTGGCTTCTCTCTTTGATACATCTCTCGTGTCCTCGAGGTCTGGGAGGGGCTGAACGTGGTGAAGACCGGCCGAGTGATGCTGGGCGAGACCAACCCTGCCGATTCCAAGCCGGGCACCATCCGCGGGGACTTCTGCATCCAAGTCGGCAGGTGGGCCCTTCCCCAAAGCCTGTCTGCTGCCACAGCGTTTGGGTTTGTGCGGGGCCAGGTGCGGACGAGTTTCCCAGCCGAGCCCCTGCCTTCCTACCCCTGGCTGGCAGTGCCGGAGGGGCCATCGTCCCTGTCGTGTGCCTGCTGAGAGCACAGGCTCGCAGGGTCCACCCTGAGCCTGTACTTGAGACAGGTTGCTGGAGGCCCATCACCGCCTGTGGACGCAGCAGTCTGTCCAAGTGTGGTTTGGTTGCTGGCTCCTGCCGGCCATGCTTCCCATCTTGGTAATATGGCCAACCCGCCCTGTCCAGGAGCATGACTATTTGTTTTTTTGAGGTACTGGGGATCAAACTAAGGACCTTAACGCTTGCCAGGCAGGCACAGTGCCACTGAGCCACATCCCCGGCCAGGAACATTACTATTATTGTTGAAATTATTTTAGTTTCATTGGTCTGTGTTTGTAGTCTCAAATGACCTCATAAGCCTGGGGAGTCGGGGCAGGTTCCCAACAGCCCCCTTCTCTCTGCCCCCACCCAGAAACATCATCCACGGCAGCGACTCGGTGGAGAGTGCGGAGAAGGAGATCGGCCTGTGGTTCCAGCCGGAGGAGCTGGTGGACTACAAGAGCTGCGCCCAGGACTGGATCTACGAGTGACCATGGGTCAGGCGGCCACAGCATTTGCCTGTGTGCAGGCACGGACCGGACTGCAACCGACCCGGCAGGCCCAGAATGACCCTGTCGCCCAGGGGCAGCTCAAGCTCCTCTCCAGTGTTATGTCCTCCAGCAGAGTAAAATGCAAGCTGTCACCCTGAACGGGAGCAGCCAGGCGTCCCGCAGCCTCGTCTCTCCCCTGCGACTTACCCTCCTGCCACCAAGCCTGTAACAGACATCTGGCCGACCTGCTAGGTTGTCAGGACTCTACCCACTGTAGAGGGTTCCTCGGAAATGAAAGATACTTAGCCTTTTCTCTTCTTTCGCTTTTTAAATTTTTTTTTGAGACAAGATTTTGCTATGTAGTTCAGGCTGTCCTTGAACTCACTGTGTAGCTCGGGCTGGCCAGGAACTCACAGTGATCCTCCTGCCTCAGCCTCCTGAGTGCTGGGATGACTGGTGTGTGCTCCCACTGCAGCCTCCATTCTTTTCCTGAGAAGCTCTCAGGAGTGATCGGGGAGAATGTGAGTTCTAATTACTACAAAAATCAGAAAAGCTCTGTGGACGGAGGCTTGGGCCTTGGATGGCCTCCAGGGAAGTGGGAGGAACCCTGAATAGCTTTGATAGGAAGTGGATTTGATTTTGTTGCTTTAAGAGAGACAAGATAAGATGGGCGTGGTGGCTCAGTGCGTGTCCTCCCAGCATTCCAGAGGCTGAGGCAGGGAGATTCCCTCAAATTCACAGCCAGTCTGGGCTACATAGTGAGTTCAGGACCAGCCTGAGCTACAAAGGGAGACTCTTGTCTTAGAAAACACATACAAAAAAAGAGACAATATAGCAGTTTACTTCTTTGTTTAAAATTCAAGGTGGTCAGAAGGTGCTAGGTAAGGTGGTGGGTCCAAGGCCAGCTTGGTCTACATAGCAAGACTGTTTCAGAGAACAAAAAAAAAATACAGGAAAAAGACATTCTGAATTAACAACCTTCACCTCTCCTTATATATCACATGCCAGGCTGGAGTCACATGCCTGCCCTGAGCTAAGGGGAAACAGTCAAAGGTGAGGTTAATCTGTGAGTCCTTGTGGTCAGGTAAAACCTTGTGCTGAGGAATTCTATATGGAGAAAAAGGGAGGGAGGCCTGGCCTGGTGGCACACACTTGTAATCCTAGTACTTCAGAGGCTGAGGCAGGAGGATTGCTGCTAGTTTGAGGCTAACTTGGGCTACATAGTTCAAAACTAGTCTAACTACAGAGTGAGACCTTATCTTAACCTTGGCCACCTCCCCCAGTGATTGGACGGGAGATTTAGCTCAGTGGTTCCAGCGCCTGCCTTGCAAGTGCAAGGGCTGGTGTTTGATCCCAGATAACCACATACAGCAGTGCTGGGGTATTGTGGCTCGTGCCTGTAATCCCAGCACTGGAGTGGAGGGGGAAGAGAGGAGGATTGCTCAGTTCAGGAGCAGCCTGAACTACAAGGCCAGACTTTGTCTAAAAAAAAAAAAAAGTGCTAGCAGCGATTGCTAGTATACCCACCTGTATTCCTGAAACTCGGAGCTTCCAGCCCAGGCTGGGCACTTTACCACTCAGTCAGAACCTGTCTCAAAACGAAGAGCCAAGGATGGAGCTCAGTGCAAAAGCCCTGGGTTTAATCCCTCAAAAGCCTACCTTCGGAATGAAGTGGGAGGCGCAGTACCTGGACGTGGGCAGGTGATGTTGGCAGTGTCCTGGGGGTGGGTGATCTGAGCTACTGAGCTAGAGGTTCTGAGAGCTGGTAGGTGCAGCACAGCCTAAGCTGTTGTCTGCTTGGTGGTCCCAGGGGTCAATGCCAGGGCGGGAGGGCCATGTGGGGCTTGGGGAGGGAAGTGGTAGGTGCTGCTGCTGACTTGCCCAGAGGAGGGCGCCTCGGGGAGTTCTTTCCGAGGTGAGAAAAGCTAGTTCCACTGATCTCTGCCTGTATAGCAGGAGCTACAGGGTTCCCAGTGTAGGAGGGCGGGAGGAGAGGACCGGCACGGGGCTGG
>PVIR01038252.1:0-14662 GCA_004026965.1 Petromus typicus
AAAAAGAAATTAGTACTGTCACAAAGCCGCCCCCTAAACTAGACTTTGCTGATTTCCACCTAGCCTTCCACTCATGTCCTTTTTCTGTCCCAGTCTGTGATCCAGGAGCCCGTGTTATATTGAGTTGCCTTGTCTGCTTCGTCTCCTCTGACCCACGACAGCTCTTTGGCTTTCTTTGCTTTGTTTATGATCTGGCTGCTTGTGAAGAACACTAGCCAGGAACCTCAGAGAACCTCTTCTGGTTTCTGGTATTTTCTCATGGTTAAGCAAAGGCCATGAATTTTTGAAAGGATGCTGCCAAGGTGTGAATTGAGTACCCTTGGTAGCCCATCGTATCAGTGCATTGTGTCATGGCATTGATCTGCCCTATTTCCGGTGACAGGAGCCTTGATCTTGCCGTTAAGGTGGCATGTGATAGACCCCTGTACTATAGAGTCACTGCTTTTACTTATATAATCAACGAAATGCATTGAGGCTAAAGAATATCTCGTTCCCCCTTAAGCTGGTGCAGAGCCTCTTTGCTGGCCTATGGCTACTCTCTGACCCACCTGCTTCTGGAACAGGCCTGCTGTCTTCCTGCAGTGCTATCTTCCATCTTCCTGCGGTGAGCTCTGCAGAATAAACACATACACTGCACCATGGACATTTCCAGGGTGACAGTGGCATGAGAAAATGTTTCTTTTATTTATATAGGGAGGAAATGGTGCTCGGAGCTGGCAATTTGTCCAGACTCATTTCGTAAACCAATATCTACACTGTTTGCTCTGATGTCACAGAAACAAGTGGAGCTAGAGAAAGAGCTGAACCCTGGTATGTTCCTGATGGTACTGAGCTGTGTGGCTTTGGGCAAAGAACTTGAGGGTCTCTTGGCTGAGTCTCAGTTTCCCTCAAGTGGCCAAGGGTAGAGAATCAATTCTTGGAGTGACTTTCCTCTCGGTTATTCTGTCACTCTGTGGTGATATTTTCCCATGGGCTGTGACTATGCTTCTAGTGAGGGGAATGAAATTATAATAGGATAAAGAGTGCCTGGGTGTTAGATACCCTTGACGTCTTTGATAATTGAGACATCTGATAGTGCAGTTTGAAATCAGTCTAATGAATAAGATAAATTGCTGTCTTTAAAGTCTAACAAAAGGATTCACATACAGTTATAGTGGATGGTTGTAAGGATGGACAAGCTCTTTACACTCCAAGACCTTCCTTCTTTGTGGCTTTTCATAAGATTAGATTGTTTTTAGTTACCCAAGTTCAGATTTTCAACATTGTACTGCTGATGTTTCTTCTTTGGGAGGATGCAGACATCACTTCCAAGTTAGATTCTGGGCAAGGGCTTCATTCTTACTCCATTGCTATATTCTTTAAACCCAACAGGAAAATAAATGATTTTACCCATATCTTTGCCAAAACAAATCCTACCCTTCATCTGCTTGCCTAGTGAAAATACTTATTCTTCGCTGATAGGCCTGTCTATTAAAAGGTGACAACAAACTGTGAATGGTTTTGGAACAATGAACTTTCAGCCTGCCTTGACGTAGCCTAGGCATTCTGGATTGTCACATTGGCCCCTTTTTCCGCAGCCCTTTTCTGCTAGTTGACTCTTTGTTGAGTTAGTATGCTTTTTGCCTCATGAGTCTTTACCTTAGTTTATCATTTGAAATCCTTGCCTATATCATTTGCAATCTGTATCATCTCAGAAGGATGAAAGGAACTAAAGGTTTTTCCAGGTCCTCATGAGGGGGCTGTAAGAGAGTGTCCTTCATTGTTAATCATGCAGGACTAACTCACCCCCCCTCACATACATGTGCTGGGTTGCTAGCTGGTCTGGAAGCAAACAGCATGCCACCACTGCCTTGGAATTATACCAGATTCTGGCAAGCATTCTATGTGCATATCTATGAGATGACTAGAGTTGTGTGGAGCTTTTTAGAGAGCTTGCCACATGACAGATGCTAAACCATCATGGTGATAGTGCGTGGTCTTTGCCTTCAAGGCTCCCATGGTCTAATAAGGGAGATGGTGAAAATCAGACTTTTCAGCAGAATATCCCACAGCTGTCATGGATTGGCATGCAGGGCACAGAGTAAGCAGAGGAAGGGAGTGGCTCGGGAAAGGAAGATTGGAAGGAGAGCTTGGTGAGGAGGTGCCCAGAGTGAGCCGTGCAGTAAGACGCTCCAGGATGAAAGCTGGGAGAAGGAGGAGTACACTGTGGTGGTGGGTTGTAGGCACTAAACCAGGTAGGATGCAGCATAATTTAGTCATCCTGGGTATTCAGCCTTACTGAAGCCTTTAGAAGGACATAGTGTCTGGATTCGTAGAAGATATTGCTCCTCTGAAATGAGAAATAAAATGTGATAAGGCAGAGGAAGGACGTTCCTTGATAATCAGAAGCAATTTGTACCAAAACTTGGCTGAACACTGGTATGATTTGTCCTTATCTGTCTTTACTCAAAGTTAATGCAGTTATTATTGCTTTACAGTCTTACTGTTTTACCATGCTGGTTATTTTTTATGTATAAGTAGGTACAGGGCACCTAAAGATGGTCACCCATGGGTCTTGATGGCTGTGTCCATTTATGAATTCTGGAGTCTCTTACACATTGCAAATTTGTCATTAACGCCCTTTAACTGACCATTTGTCCATTTGCCACACATTATCATTATCGTTATTGTCATTGTTGTTGTTGTTATTGGTGGTGGTCCTGGGGACTGAGTTAGAACATTCACACTGAGCTACTTCCTCAGCCCTTTTGTCTTTGTTTAGAAATGGGGAGTCGTGAAGTTCCCCAGACTGGACTCAGACTTGCTCCCCTCCTGCCTCAGACTCCTAAACTACTAAGGTTACAGGCGCACCCTGCATGCCAGGCCTCGTTCACCACACATGTATTGTGTGCATGTTTATTGTATTCAGGTATGATGCTAAATCATGGATTGTCAAGCTTTTCAGTCTCAGGACCCCTTTAAATTCTTAAAAATTATTGAAGCTGTTAAAGAGCTTTTATTTATATGAGTTGTATTTATTGATATTTGGCATCTTAGAACTGGATATGGAGAAAAATGTAAAAATATGTTTATTTTGAAAGAATAAACCCATTACATGTTAGCATAAATAACATATTGTAATGAACAAAATAAGTATTTTTCCAAAACAAAAACAGTTGAGAAGAGTGGCATTCTTTTTTACTTTTGCAAACCTCTTTTATGTGTAGCTTAATGGAAGACAGCTGGATCTGCAACTTGCATTATGCATTCAATCTGCTGTGATATGGCACATCGCGCTGCCTCTGGGAAACTCTGCTTTTTGTGATAGTCATTCTTATGAAAATAGTTTTGACCTTGTGGGTTCCCTTAAAGGGTCTTGGGGGCTCATGGACTGTGCTTGTGGGAAATGCTGTGTTCACTGATGTTGTCCTGTGGAGAGGCCATGAAAAGATCCCGGGGAGGCAGTGCCATGGCCCAGCGACCTCTGGTATGTATGACAGTCCCACGATTAGTCCAGGAGTAATTCACGTGACTTGGTTTACTTAGATTGGAATCTAAGAAAAGAAAGTGCCTATGTTTAGGTTTTCTTTGTACAGAGGGAAAAAGTATGCAGATGAGGAAAGATTAAGTTAAAACATGAAAGGACAGACTGCGTTTACCCAAATATATCCATCCCATCAGAAGATATTTCAGAAGCAATGAAGTATCGGTGGTCACCAATCCTAGGACTGTTTTACTTATGAGATGTGTTCATGTCTGTTTAAGTGTCTTTTGGTGGGTTTATCAGTTGCATGCAAGACTGGTTTTTATCTTAATTTTAACTCACTGGCAAGCTGTTTTTTTTTTTTTTTTTCTACTATTTAATATTATCATCTTTTCTAATTTCTGCATGTAGAGTATCTTTATCTTTAAGCAGCATTTTGGAGCAATAATATATTTTAGAATTAAATTAATCAAAAAGCTTTCTCCATAGTACTTGAGGAGCATTTTAATAGATTTGGGACTACCAGTATTTTCCAGTATTCGTGATTCAGTTGGGCATGAGTATTCGAGACAGAACTGATGTATTTATCAGTAGTCTTCAGTGCATAGAATAGAACTTAATCACTTTCAGATTATGTTTTGGAATATTGAAGACAATGTATTTAAAATATTTTAAAAGTGATGTGGGAGAAAAGAGATAAAAGACTTTTAGTTTCCTTGGATGCCAGTCATTCAACTTTAGAGCTTCTATATTCAATTTCCTCTGCCTTCCATTGGTTGATTTGGGCTTGTTCTTGGCCTGGGATTTTGTATCACTTTAGGAAATTTGGGATGTATTTAGCTTTTAAAGTAATAAGCCAGTAATGACCCAGTAGAGTGGATTTAGAGTCAGAGGATTTTGAAAAACACAGATTTATTCATTGCTTTTTTTTTTTAAATATCATTAATGGAGATCTAGAATATTTTGGAAGAACCCCACCCCCCCTTTCTCTTTTTTTCTTTCTTCCCCTCACTTTCTCCTTTTTGCTTGTTTTCATTATTTTATTTAAAAATATCCTTACAATGCCCATCAAAATGTGGAAACACTTGAGGGATGGAATGGACCTCGGTGCTGACAACAATATTTTTCACATAGTTGTGAACATGTGTGCAACCACAAATTGGTCTTGCGTTCATTGATTTGTAGTAATAATGCAGTGATTTATAAAGTTTCCCTTTCAAAACAAAATCTGGTGTGTGTAGACTGCACAGATTACAAACATATTCAAAGTTGTAAAACATCTGGGGTGAAAAAGCTCTGTCTATCAGTGTTTTTCAGAACAAATTTCTGGGACCCTGTGTCCCACTCACTGGCCTTTCTGGATGCCTGCTCCTCCAGGGCCCCTTGTGCTCACATGGGTTCTCCAACCCTGACTGTCAGCTTTAACCCTCCTTTCCATGCTGGAAGTCACCTTCTCTGTGGGCACTGAGAAGGCCCAGATAGAGCAGCAGATCCCCCGCTATCGTTTCATGGAAGGCCACCTGCAGACCTGGAGGCCTATGGTGGGATCAGACCTTGGCTGTCTTAAATCTGCACCCATCCACATTCATCTAAGACCAATTAACCTTGTTCTTTCTTCTTTGCCATCCCCTCTTCCCCACCTGTCTTTCCCACCTCACATTCAATAATGTGGGGTGAGAAATGTTTCAGAGCCTGGTGTCGTGTCAATTCGAGGTCAGGCATGAACATTCATAGCCAACCGTAGTTTAACTGTAGCCATTTTTGTTAAGTGCCAGACAAGATGTTAGGGACTTAGTATGTGTCATTTCATTTAATTTTTAGTTACACAGTTTTATAAAGTAATTACAGTTGTTTCCCATTTTACAGATGAAAGGGTGGTTTGCCCAAGTTGATGTTCCTTGGTGAGCCTGGTTCTAGGCAGTCAGTACAAGGACAGTAGGGCAGCGGGCAGGCTGGACAGCCAGCTGGCAATAGTTTGCCCTGAAAAGAGTATTTGAATATGCTGTAGAACCTCCTGGCCGTGGCAGGTGGGGCACCACTCAATCTGGCTACCGGCTACATGTGCTAAGTGATGAAAATTTCATAATAAATAGATATGCCCACATTCCGTGTTTGTTAAAGCTGAAACATGTGCATTCATTTGTGAGCATGACTATGAACTTGAGAAGTGGTCAACGATGTCTATACCAGGCTGTTGGTGTTGGTGATATTTGGGGTGCATGGGGTTTGTGTGAGATAGAAGGAGATATTTTTCCATATATATAATCTATGCCATGGATATGCCTTTAATGTTTTGCTGTAGTGATCCTAGTGTCTTACATGGAAAAAAATGAAAATCAAAGAAAAAAGGCCAGCCTGACTCCGCAAGAAGCACATACCGAGTGCTTGCTAGTCTAGTGCTTCTTACCTGAGTAACCTGGCCAGCATCTCATCCCATGTTTTTTTTGTTTTGTTTTGTTTTGTTTTTTTAGGTTTTTTTGAGATAGGGTCTTGCTTTGTAGTTCAGGCTGGCCCTGAGCTCAGCCTCAAACTCACATCACAGGAATCCTCCTGCCTCTGCCTCCCAAGGGCTGGGATTACAGGGGTGAACCACCACGCCTGGAACTGTGGTATGTGGTACTGGTTGCTGCTGGACATGAGTCTCCAGGCCGAGTATGGTATGTGGTTACCGAGGATCGAACCCCGGTCCTTGCGCTTGCAAGACAGGCACTGGAACCACTGAGCTAAATCCCCGGCCCTCATCCTGTGTGCTCAGTTTCCCATCTTCAAAATGAGAGCATGAGAGAGAGAGTGCCGGGGTCTCCTTGGCCTTTCATTCTCTGGCGTGTTGGAGTAGCTGTGCTCGTCAGAGGCCTGTGCTGTCTGCGGCCGGGTGGGGCAGCCAGGGATCTCTCAGCTCAGACTTTTCAGGACCACGGACACAGCCTGCACCACAGGGAACCTTCCCCTGATGTGCTCTGAGAATGAGTTCTCATCTGAATCCTCAGAGTAGTGTTTTCTAGCCAGTAGGGTGTACACCCTGTACCCTTCCTTTTTCCATTCTAAGGTCATTGATTATACCCTAGTGATGTCATAAGGATTTATGTAAAAATTACAGCAATTAATAATGGGGGCTTTGTGGCAGGCAAGGTTTTCAGATCCCAGCTGTGCTCACTGTGAGTGAGTTACTTAACCTCTCTGAGCTCAGTCTTCTCATCTAGCAAGTAGTGATGGGATCACTTCCAGGGGCTGCAGTGAAGATCAGATAATGGACATGAGAAGAGCTTCAGTCCCTGAAGCATAGTAAGTACTCAGAAAATGCTAGTGGTAATCAGGGAACAGATCCCAGGGAACAGGTGCCCGGGAGGAACCTGCAGTTGGATAGCAGAGCTGGGGGGGAGGGGCGACTGAGAAGGTGGATTAAGGCTCTGGAGGCCCTGGCTGCATTTCAGGTACAAGAAAACTGTTGACACAATAGCAAATGCAAATGTTTAAACATTTTGTCACAGAGACAGAAGATTTTGATCATAGTAATGGACAGACTCGTTCCTGAGGGCCATTTGTGCATTGTGAATTCGAGATTGCGTTTTGTGTACGTGCCCTCTCCTTCTCCTCCTTGCCAGTAACATCCACTGCCCGAGAGGGAGAAGCCTATTTTCAGGACAGTGGCTCCTCCTGGTTGCCAATAACAAATTAAACCTGCTAATCCCCAGTAAGAATCTTCTATGGCTGGGGCCCCAGCTAAGAGCTGAGAGAGCAAAGGTTAGGATTCGTGAAGAGCTTACTGTCTGCAGAATGCAACTCAGCAGCAGCTGCACAGGATAGAGGCGGCAAGGTGAGTGCTGTGGGCAGTGGGACGTGACCGATCCTAACAGAAGACAGCAGGTCGCCTTTCCCACAGGAGGCCCCTGTGAGTCAGGTCCACCTGTGTGTTAAGTTACACAGGGAGCACACGAGGTAATGTGATGGAGAACTTAGCAATCACGTGTCTCTGCATACTCGTGAGCAGGACAGAAGTGCTCCCCAAACTTCCTGCCCATGAAGGTGTCCTGGGAATCCTACTAAAAGCACAGATTCTTCGCCCCATCCTGTTGGTTCAGACTCAGTGTGTGCAACAGAATTTGGAAAGAGGAACCTCAATAGAGGGTGTGGGCCAGTGTGACAGGAGCCTGGAGTGTCACTTGGTGCTTTGCCTTTACCAGACTTCAAGTCCCAGAGCATCAGACAGTTTTCTCAGTGAGCTCTTTCTGTGCAGGTCTGCAGGATCCTCATGGCAGATGCTGTTCAGGTGGGTCTGGGTCAGTGGCTCCTTCTGAAGGTGAGGGTGGTGCATAGTCCATGAAGACCCTAGTGGATGCCTAGAGCTATTTTAAGTGTTGTGAAAGTTCTAATGCAAGGTGCATAGTTAGTCTTTTAAAGTTTTAGCCAGTTTCCTGAGTGCTCTCGTTAGTCTGGAGCTGCATGAACTCAGAGATAGGTCTGAACTTAGTCCTTCCACCACATCTAGTACAACAGCTGGATCTACTTCCTGCACCTGCGCTGTCTGCCTCCTGTTCTGTAAGGTAAGGGAGAGGGTAGCATCTAGCCCAGGGGGCGGAGTGAGGAAGCCAGTGCCTGCTGGGAAGAAGGTGCTGCAAGAGTGTTGATATCAAGATTCTTGGCGATAAAGAATGATATGGCGTCATGCAGTTGGTAGTGATGCCCAGGAATAACAACAGAGGCTTGAAGGGGGAAACTTGGAAAGCTTTCTAGGAGAAGGGTCTGTTGGCATCCCCATTCCAAGGCGAAGACCATAGATGGCTGCACATTCCTTTTTAGGACCCTCTTTCAGCCCTGCCTCTGGAGTGTGATTTATCCTAGAAATAGTTCTAATAGAAAGTGACTTGCCAGGAGAAGCACCAAATGAGCATGTGTATTTACTTTGGGCTCTTTTCCCACCGCACTCGGTTATATTGCCAAGACGTTGAAATTAGTAGCGATAAGTACTCTGTGAATTGGTCCCTCTTGGGGTAGCTGGGGTCAGCTGGGAGCAGCCCGACTCCTTCTGGCTCCTGAGGAGTCCACTGCTTCCGCCTCGGGCTGGCTTCGAGAGCTTCCTTGCACAGCTCACTGGCTACACTCCTGCCATCGCATACCTCCCCGGAGTATCCCTCCCATCTTGCCAGCTCCTCAGACTTGTCTCGGCAGCCCCTGTCAAGCCAACTGCTCTTAGATGGCCTTGTGTTTTGCACATGCTATTTATAACCGCTAATTTCTGTTTTCATGATACTTCATGTAGCAGCTGGTCCCTGTGCCTTCGTACGAAAGAATAATGAAATACATGGTATTTATATGGGTGGCTGTAGTGTTTGTCATTTTGCATATGGATTGCTGTTGTAGGAGGCATGTAAAATTGCAAAGGATATTTTTTTTTCTCTTAAAGATAAGCCCCCAGCGTATTAAATATTCATCTGCCGTGGAAGAACACTATACCATGTTTTCGTCTCTTTCCCCCTTATTTTCACATGGAAATATATTCAGATGTCTACAATATGTATTGTTCTCATAAAAGGCTCTTCACTGCAACCATTCCCCTGAGCAAGACTTAAAATCTTCATCAACAGCTGTTCTGAAATATGCTAATGTGCACACCCTTCACCCTGTAGGGTCACTTCTAAATAACACCGGGAGCCCATGCTGGGAAGCTTGAACCCTAGGAGGCAGTGACTTCGAGCTGAGGGTGAGGAGTTGAGGATGGATTGCCTGAGATGCCTTTGCCCTTTGAAAAGAATTGTCGCCTCCCTCCACGGCCTCGTTTCCAGAGGTGCTGCGCTGGGCCTGGTGTTGTGTTCTGTTGCATGGCTGAATTGCTGCATGCCGCGGTGGAGGAGCGGCACAGCTTTTCTTCCAAAGCCAAGTCTCCGTGGGGCCCCTGGAGGAGCAGTGCACTGTAGGCTCTGTGCTGTCACAGCCCACTCTGCTGGGTAGGATCAGCCATGTGGTGCTAACAGCTCTGTGGGGATCCAGAGATGGAAAGAGAGCTCCAACCGCACATCTGAGTGAGCTGTTCCCCTCCCGTGGCTTTACTTGTTGAAGGCCATAGAATGTTGGCTCTCAAAGTTTTGGACCAGACCAGGATCAGCAGCAGCATCATTGCTGGGGACTTGGTGAAATGCACATACAGACGTCCACACAGCAGTTGGCTGCAAGGGCCCTGACTCAGTGGTTAGAGCCACTGGCTCATGTAGTTGCCCTCGAATGATTCTCCCACCTCTGTGCAACAAACATACCATCACCTGCCCTCTTTGCAACCACAGTGGCAGGGGGATGTGGTGAACACTGCAGAGCCTTGAAGCTGCTTTCTGCCCCACCAAGTTGTGACTGGTACTGGGAACACTTCTGATGACCTCAGTGCCCGTCACCCAGCAAGTCACGAAGTTCTGGTTCCTACGCAAAGGATATAGGCCTCTGAGACAGGTCCCAGTAGTACCATTCAATCTCAGTTATCTGCTTGACTCAATTGACCCTCATGTGGAAGTGATTGGACTATGGGGGCTCTGTCCTCAGTGGATTAATTCAGTTATGTTCATAGTGGAGTGAGCGGTTAAGTGTGGCTCAGGTAGACCAATTGGTCTCTGTGGCATGCCTTTGAAGGTGTATCTCCCTGGACTCCGCTTCCTGGGAGCCGTGAGTTGGGCAGCTTTGTCCAACCATACCCTTCCATAATGATTGCCTTGAAGCCAGCTAACTCTAGACTGAAGCCTCTGAAACTGTGAGCCAAAGTTGAACCTCTCCTCCCTTTAGTTGTAGGTATCAAATGTTCTGTCCCAGCAACAGGAAAGCTGACCACTTTTGTTGGTCACTAACTGAATGACTTCAGTGTGTTATGCAACCAAAGTCTTACTTTTCTTTATCTGTACAATGGAGCTATTAATTCTACTGAACAGGACTGTTAAAGAAGGAAATTTATGTCTAGCAGGCAACCATACACACTTGTTTTTATTTTTTAAATTGAAGAGTGAAGATATGAAACCATAGAAAAAGATGTCTCTATGCATTTTTTTGCCCCAATAATAGTTCCTGTGGCTTCCACCAAACTCTGAATGAAATGGCTTTGCTTTAGCTAAATAGTATCCATTGTATTTCTTACTCCCGCTAATGCCAGTACCTGTGGGCTCACATATTTGGAGCACTTACCCTATGTGAAGCAATGCCTTGAGGACATTATTTTCATATTTTTGTTTTCATGATTCTATGAGAAAAGTGTGGTAGGCAAAATAATGCATCCCTGAAGGTATCTGCATCTTAATCCCTAGGACCTAGGAATATGTTACCCTATGTGGCATAGTGCTTTTTACATGTGATTAAACTCAGGAAATGATACCAGATTACCTGGCTGAGCCTGCATTGATCACAGATCTTTATAGGATGGCAGTCGAAGACTGAGAGAGAAGGTGATTTGGTGACTAAAGTGGAGAATAATAGAGGGGGAGGCAGAAAACAGATGAAGATACTGCCTCACTGGCTTTGAAGGACAGCCTATGTGACTCGTGCGAGCTAGACTGAACAAGACAATCACATTCTCCCTAGAGCCCCCAGAAAGAATTCATGTCTGCCGACTCCTTGGCTCATCTTACGATGACCAGATTGGTCTGGTAATAGATGTGTGTCAGGCTGAACCACTAAGGCTACAGTCTGTTACTGCAGCATGAAGAACCTGGGACAGGAGTCCTACTGCTGCGCCTATATGGCAGACGTGGAAATGTGAGCCTAAGGAGGCAGTACCTGCACTCATGTGGCTCGGAAGTAGCACACCCGGGCAACACACTCATCCCCAGTTCCAGAACCCAGACAGAAGTGACCTGTCAACCACTGACCCTCCAGGAAGAGGAACTGGCTTGAGCTGTGGGCTGCCTACGAACTATGTTTTCAACCATACCAGTCTGGCACGATTGGTAGCAAGGACCAGGCTGAGGTGCTGCCCGGGAGCATCAGGATGATGTCATGGAATCAGGTGAGCAGTTCTTTCTAGGTGCTGTATGCCTTTCATATGCACCGGCTGTCTGTGCTGAGGTGTTTGCAGGAAAGGCAGTTTCTGAGTAAGTTGTTAGAGGAAAAACAGGAAGTGGTGTTGGCATCCAGCACAGCCCCGTCTGACACGACTCCCTCCAGCACAGCCCTGTTCACTCCAGCTTCATCCAGCGCTCTCCATTCATCACAGCTCCATAACCTGCAGGCCCGTCCAGTGCGCCCAACCCAGTCCTGCTCCATCTGGTTCAGCCCCACCCAGTACAGAGAGACTAAGTAGTATGTACAACAAGGAACGCTTTTCCGGGAAAAATGAAACAACAACAAGAAATAAAACCCTCATGCCTCCAATAGCAATAACTGAAAAACGTGACAGTCAAGCGAGGATTCTCAGGCCATAGAAAGCCCTCTTGTGCTCCTTGAAGCTGTGGTATTCATGTCTCATGGGCAGTAGTGCTGGGGAACATGGCCGGAAGCTCCTGCCCAATAGTGGGCCTCATCTGCCGTAAGGTCTGAGGACCCGAAGGAGGAAGGCAGAGCAGCCGCCAGGAGAAGCTCTGAGAATCTGAGGGAGATGCCCAGCAGAAGGCACGATCCAGGCCCCAAGAGCCAAGCTCCTCGCTCAAGCTTCTTGCTTTTGAACATCAAAGTCCAGCCAGGGCCGAAAGCAGCGCAGACTGTCTTTGAAGCTGTGTATGGGCTGCACTAGGGAAAAGCCACGAAAGCTGTGGTTATGGCTAATGGAGGCTGAGACAACAGATGCCTAAGGCAGCAAACACCTGCAGGGCAGCTGCCCGGGCAGTAGCCAGCACACCCTCAAGTCAGCCTTCTTAGGCCTGGCAGGAAGAAGACATAAGTTTCTGTTTCCTCCCAGGTCTGATCTGGCAGGAAGTAGCCCAGGGAGCACAGAAGGCTGGGAGGCATAGGAGTGGGCTGGTGCCTCCGTGGTGGAGCCTTACTTGGCACGTGCGAGGACCTATGTTCAATCCACAGTACTGCTAAAAGACAAAATCCCAGGGAGTAAATGGAAAGAAATGAATAATTTTGAAGAGGTCGCTTTAACGCAGATTCTAAGCTGAATCTGGGAGTTTATCACAATCCCATAAATTCTCTCTTCTGGCTGTCAGTCTCCGAAAGGTAAGCATTACACTGTTTTGTGGGTGGAGGCTCTGAGAGGTTAACTGACTTGGCCAGATACTCCCAGTCCTGGCAGAACCAAGACTGAAACACAGTGTTGCTCCTTCCTGCACACTGCACCGACTCCTGGGGGCCGTGACATGCCTCGTGTGTTAGCTAATGACTTGGAAAGATGTTCAAGAGATATAGTTCGTGGGCAAGGCAGTTATGTGATCCAGCTGTTATTAATGTGCAGCCT
Source organism: Petromus typicus (assembly GCA_004026965.1). Taxonomy (NCBI): domain Eukaryota; kingdom Metazoa; phylum Chordata; class Mammalia; order Rodentia; family Petromuridae; genus Petromus; species Petromus typicus. The sequence continues at coordinate 12,825 of PVIR01038252.1, forward strand.
TTTATGGATCCTAGAAATAGCAGGATTAATATATGATACAGTCTAATGCCATCAGGTAGCTCACTACCTCCAAGTGTTGAAGCTTGGGGTATTTTAAAAATTCCTTTTGCTCATCTGTATTTTACAAGTTGTCTACAGGAAACAACACTTAACTGTATTCATGAATACTAATGGAGCTCTGAGCTTTTAAGCTCCTTTGGTGGAGTTTGTCTGAGCAACTATTTCCATGTAGTTTAGATGTGCCTGAAAGGACTGGTAGACCTACGGGATATCTGGAAATGTCCAAAAGGGTAGAGCCAATGATGGCAATAAGGAAGTGTTGGAACTGTTTTTACATTGTGATTGTACAAGAAGCCCAGACATGGGTATGGCTTCAGGATGGAGCCCACAGGTGGACGGGGACATAGGAGCATGCACAGTGAGGCTGGTGGCATCCTGAAACACTCCAAATGTCTGCGGTGCTGAGTCTCACAGATGATGAAGGACCTAGCTCAGATGGATGGTGGAACTAGGCTGGATTTGAACTTCTATCCTGCCTAAGTCTCTCAAAGTGTTGGGATTCCAGAGGTGTGCCACCACACTGGGCTAGGAGGGTTGATTTTCTTCGTACAAGAAGTATGAGACAGGGCCCATACCCACCATGGCAATCCTGAGCAGTACCACACTGTCACCACCTAGTGGCCCAATGGGCAAATTGCAGGACTAAAGGATTTAGGCAGAGTCCTTGGTTGAAGAGTTGAAGAGAAATTTTTTTCTTTTTTTTTTTTTAATTCAAATCTATATTGGTACATTATCTATACACCTCATCATCACATTCAACATTGAGAGTTTGAACTAGGGTATGACACAACTTGATTCTCAGTTTTTCCCGTTTGCCCACCTACTCTATAATCCCCAACCCCCTATGTCCATAAGCTTTGTTTCTTTTTTTTTTATTACCATCACATTCTTTTATCCCCACGCTGTTTACCCTTACATCCTATTTTCTTTTAAATATTTTCTATTTCACAATATCTACTACATATACTATAACTCATTTACCTCTTCATTTTCTCATATTAGAGAAAAGATACGATATTTATACTGAGGAGAAATTTCTTCATCAAAATCCGATGTCATAGTCAAGTTATCCATGTCTGCCAAAGCTCTACAGGTTTATAAACATTCTCAGGAATGTACATATTTCCGGGTCCAGCTGGAAGTTGAGAAACTCCGTAGCTTTGAGACTTGTAATGAAAGGAAAAAGACTTAATAACCCAGCACTTTGACATTTAAGAGAAGTAACTGCTGAGACCTAAGTGAACAGTGATTTTCATTGAACCCTTGTTTCTGCTGATTCCACAGCCTGGAGAGATGTCAGTAAACAAAGGCTGGATTTTGAACACAAGTGTTGGGTTCTTCTAATTCTATGATTTTTATCACCGTGGCTCATTTGAGACATTTGGCAAATACAGCTTCTTCATTTTTGTTCTCGGTTGTAATTCCAGGCAGGACTGGTCTCAAGAAGTAGGTGCCGGGGGTAGCTATGGAGTGAAGGTGGAGGTGGTCATGGAGATGTAAATGAGTAGAGGGCCCTCTTCCCATGTTGGTCTTTGCAGGCACAGCGGCTGCTGATAGCATGGCAAAGAGCCCTGTGCTGGGAGTCTGGAGGTCGGATCCTACTTTGCGCCCTCTGTCTAAGTAGGTCTATGACTGTGGTTAAGATGGCCTAAGTTTCACGTAATCCTTTGCTATAAAGCCAGGCTTCGAATCTGTCTTCCCTGTAGTATTGTGATGGCACGAAGCAAAAGCCAAAAACACTAGGGAATTGGGAGATGGTACAAGAATTGTCAGTGAAC
>PVIR01038253.1:0-14643 GCA_004026965.1 Petromus typicus
AGCTGAGCATTTTTGACCCAATGGCTGTCAGGTAATGGAGCAAATTCACCTTCTCTATTCTCAGAATCCGAAGCAGGCTGGGCCCCAAGTGCTTGGACCTTTCACTAATGCAGCCAAGGGAGGCAGAGCAAGCGCGGAACTGAACCTAGAGTCTAGGTTCCCATAACTCTTGTCTCTCCCTGCTGATGGGGTCTGGCCTGCACGCTGCCCACCTCCCTGGGTCCCACTGCACGGACTCGTCCCTGTCGCCCCTCCCCACTCCCGAGCTCAGAGGCTGAGCTTCTGCTTCCAGCCTGAGACATTCCCTGCACTGAGGCCACGTGTGAGGAAGATGGGGCCAAACGGTTGGGCCCTCCCTGACTTGAGGGTTTCCATCAGGTTGGTTCCCCACATGCCACATGGGGCATTAACCTGTTTGCTAACCTGTTGCCACCCCCACACATCTTGTCCGAGTTTTCTAAAACCCCGCTGACCACGCTGACCCCAGCATCATGCAGGACTGACGGAGGAGCCCCAGCCGTCTGGGGCCCTAGTCCTTCTCTCTCAGCCAACCAGACTGTGGCAGTGGGCCTTGGAGAGACGACGCCTATTGCTTACGTTCATCGAGGTATGAGATGTTTGTCAAACGGGTGTGTGAGAGGTCTGGACTTTTTTTTGTGCTCTGAGGAACGTCCTGTGAGTTAGAAAACTTCAAGCTCCTCCTCAGCTGCTTCACGAGGAGAGAGTAACCTCGTTTAGCTGGTGCTTTCACATCTACATTCATGCTTTTAAAACACAGGAGTGAGTGCTCCACAGCTACGCAAAGACACACATTATCAAAGCTTTAGGAAATGATTAAACTGACATTCTCTTAAGAAAACGGAAGGAGTAGAAAAAAGCCATTCTAACAGGACCGAGTGCTACACACTCCAGATGTTATCTCCAGGGCTTCCTCAGGGATCTTTAAAGAAGCTTATTACCAAGTACCCTAAGAAGACAAGTGTGGATGTGTACAGATCAGAGGGACGCCGGCTAATGCACCTGCCAGATTTTACTATCGTACAGAGTGTGTCAATCAGCACTCAGACCTTGCATTTAAAAATGTGTTCTTCCAGGGTTGCTCTGAACGGTATCACTCATAACTCAATCCCCAAGTCAGTGACTGTTCTGTGTTGCCAAGTGTCACAGGGAGCACGTGCACACACACACACACACACACCACACACACACCACACACACACACCACACACACACACAACACACACACAACACACACAACACACACAACACACACACACATCACACAACACACACACACACCACACACACACACACACACACAGGCTCTCAAGGGTATTAAGTCTTTTTGAGATAGAAGGGAATGTTTAAAAGTGAGAGAAAATCAGACTGTCGCTCCTCAACTATTCCGAGATACTTACTCAGCCAGCCTTTGTTGAGTGTCTCCTGCACGCCCAGGTGCCTCTTTTTTTCCCCAACACTTGCTCTGATGAACAAGCCCCGCTCTGGCGTTGCCTTCTGCAGCCCTTGGCCAGGGCTCTGGGACAGAGACGAGGCTTGCCAGCTGCTGGCTGCCCTCACGGACCGCCTGCCCCTGAGCCTTTCCTCCGGGCAGCCCTGCTGCTCTGACTCTCATGTGGGCCTCTCACACGCCTCCCTCTCCATAGCCCCTATGATCGCCATCTGTCAGCTTCTGCATCTTGACCTCCCTCCTTCAAAGGGCAAAGGTGGCAACTGAGCCCGAGATTAAGGGCTAAAGGTGCAGTGCCCAGAGGAGTCTGTTTCCTGCACATCTTGGTAGAATGACTTAGCTCTTCTCTGCACTGGTTTTGTCATCCATGTGGACAGCATATAAAAAGTGGGGGCGGCACAGGGCTCTCAAGGTTAGCTTTCAATAATCCGCACGGAACACTCAGAGCAGTCCAACAAACGGAAGCAGCTTGTCGCCATCTACTGTGTTCCGAGTGAGTCCGGTCTCCTCTTGCTCTCGCACCACAGGGGGGTGCCTGGCGAGGAAGCTTTGGCTTCTGAGGTTCAGAGTGTCCCAAAGACAAGAGGAGGCACAACCGTGGTGGGTGCTCAGGCTGAGATCAGTTTGACTTTTCCTGAAAATAGAGGTGGGCTCAAAACGACCCTGAAACAAACTCGGCACAGCCGATCCAAAGTACCATACACTTCTTCACGTGTTGTAATTCATCTTTCTTCTTATGCAATTATTATTATTTTTTACCTTTCAGATTCAATTAGAAGTGATTCAAAGATCCTAGCACTCACGGGATAGAGCAGTCTATGGAATTTGGACATATGGGTTTAGGAAGATGGATCTGGAGGGCGGCTCCCAATGTGCTTGCTTATTCCAGCGCATGACTGTCTGCTGCATCCACACACTGCTCAGCTGGGGCCGTGAAAAGGACCAGGACTGTGTGTTTCCTGCCTATGCGGGACTCTTAGAGGTATGACATGTTTCTCAAACAAGGATGAGTGAAAAATGTCCTATGAGTTCAGGAAACTTTAAGCTCCTCCTCAGCTATTTCATTAGGAAAGAGTAACCTTGGAATCTTTCCGGATGCTTGTTTAAAAAACCAAAGAGCGATTGAGAGCTCTGCTGACAGCTCTGCCTGGCTCTCCGAGTCCACTCAATGTTTCTCCTTGTTTCTGGAATGGTGTTTTGCTGGAAAACCCGCCAGGAAGCATCGGGGTGCAATCTGGGAGACACCTGGCCTTTCTGACCATGAGGCCTCCTAGATGCTGCCTCAGTGAGCGGCACCTGCAAAACCATCTCCTGGGGGCAGCTGCCCCTGCACTGTGGCCATGGCAGCCCTACAGCACAGTCCTGAAGTCAACAGAGCAGCAGTCATTCCTGGGCAGAGAACACAAACTCGTCAGAAAATAAATGCCTGAGAACATTTTTTATGGAAGGAGAGGCGCCATTTTGAGGGTGTGGTATCTCCTGTTAAAGTGTGTGCTGTTAGTCCTCCTTGTTTGAGATTCAGACTCCCTTCCCTTTGTTGTAATGAACCATGAGGATTCCGGAAGTACATTTTCCTGTCTAGGTGGCAGTGGTGTTTCCAAGGAGAGGTAGGGTGGGGCCAAAGGGAAGGCCCGGTTAGTGAAGAGCGTCAAAAGACACAGGCAAACACCAGCATTTCCTGTAGGAACCTTTGTTGGAGGCCCTCAGAGCCGCATGCTGGCTTCACCCACGGGAGCAGCACTGCCCGCGGCTCAGAGTGCTGTGACGGCTCCTGGGAATGCTCAGCTTCCCACTCACACAGGCTGTATTAGAGGCTTTCAAATGTTGTTAGCAGGTATTGTTTTTCTAATAACATTTACTTTCAAGTATGAACAGATAAGCACAAAGGCAGTGCCTCTTTACTTAAACCCAAGGAAGAATTTCTACACTGTCGCCAAACACCTAAACTTCCTGTATCACATGGGGATTTGTGAGAGCGTGTGTGTGTGTTTGTGTGTGTGTGTGTGTGTGTGTGTGTCTGGAGCATCAGAGCTGACCCTGATGGGTCAGGGAATTAGCTCAGTGGTTCCAGTGTCTGGCAAGCTCAAGGTCCTGAGTTTTATCCCTGGTACCACACAGCACAATGCTGGGCATGGTGGCTCACACCTGTAATCCTTGCACTCAGGAGGCAGAGGCGGGAGCATTGCTGTGCGTTCAAGACTAGTCTGAACTACATAGTGGGCTGAGGGCCAATCTGAACTATAAAGCAAGATCCTGTCTCAAAAAAAACCAAACAAAAAAAAAAAAAAAAAAAAAAAAAAAAAAAAAAAAAAAAAAAAAAAAAAAAAAAAAAAAAAAAAAAAGAAAAGAAAGAAAGAAAGAAAGAAAAAGCTGAAAAACTGAAAAGAAAAAGTTCCTGGTTGGAACCCACCTCCTGTGAGCCGTGCTGGAGGCGGGAGGTGGGTCCACAGCCGTGGCCCGAGCTGGGGAGCCATAGGCGCCTTCTCCAGGAAGGCTGCTCAGGTTTGTATTCCAGTAAAAGCATCACACCCCTTAGTTCTTTGTCTTGAAGGAATATATAATATTTACAACATGCTAATACGAGAAACAGCTTTCCGAGCAATGGGTTTCAAAGCGTCTTTTGTCATACCGTAGTGAGCCTTTTATTGAAAGCAAAAACTAAGACAGATGTGAAGTTTCCTTTGGTCTCCAGTTCCGTTCTCCTGGGCTGGTGTGAGCGCCCCCTCCATGTTCTTCCAAGTGCGCCTAAGTGGTATCAAACTCTAAACTTTTTGCCTTGTTCCTCACTGGACGTTAGAGTTCTGAGATCAATGTAAATGTAAATAAACAAGTACAGCACTAGTTCTGTTAAATCGCAGCTTCGCTGTCCCACTGGGGACTGCGTTTCTCTCTTGTTCGTTTCCCTTGTGATTGCCGTTTACCTTCTCTCCAGTCTTTCCCAGCCACAAACGGTGCTGCCATGAGCACTTTGTCCCTGTGTCCTTGGGTAAATATGCAAAAGTGCCCTTCCGTTCAGGTTTATCTTACTTTGCTTTGTGTTGCTGCAACAAAATCCTGCGGTCTGGGTTTCTCATGAACAGGGTTTATTGGGCTCAAGTCTGGGAGAACGTGCGGCTCGTGGGAGGAGCTTCCTGCTGCGCCGTCCTGCGGAGGCTCAGCCGCAGCGTCGCCCCTGGGCCGCCTCTGCCTCAGGTCCCCCCCGGGCCACCGATGCTCCTCAGTCCTTTGACCCCACCCCAGGGGCGCAGGGCCTGTCACTGACTCCTGCCCAGCTGGGTTCCCCCGGAGCCCTTCTAGCACATAAATCTGGGGGACAGGTTCACACTGTGCTGGGCACCCCTCCCAAGAGGAACTGACACAAGGGTCACGCCTGGCTCCTTCTACCTACTCACGAGACATTACTTCCCAAAGCGTTCTGCCCCTTCTGGTGGAATGTGGGGTACAGGGGTCCCTTTCCTCTGCATCCTTTACATGTGAGGTCAAGCTTCATTTTGCCACTGAACGGCATTTTCATTGGCTAATCTGTAACAATAAGCAAAACCAAACACGCTTTTAGAGATTTGCTAACCACGTGCATTTCTTCTGAGAACATTTCATATCATTTTTTTAAACTTTCCTCTGGATATACTATTTCTCTGTAGTATATTTTGCAAATGTCTTCTCTCAGTAGGTTGGTAGCTCTCTTTGAAATCTGTTTATTTTTTGACGTACATCATATTCGTTTGTTTCTAAGGAAGGAAATTTAATTTCTGTAGGTGTGAGATAGTGACCGCATTCATTTTTCCCGGAAAGGTCACTGATATTCTTTACTTTTATTCAATTTGATATTTTGATCAAAGAGGGTAGCAGGTTCTGGAGCTAGGGTTGCTATCTTAGACCACCGGATTCCAAGCCCTAAAAACTATCTTCTGTGCCTCAGTTTTCTCACTAATGTGATTGGGCTAATGATAACACCATTTTCAAAATAATGTTTTAATATACAAATTAGTCAATCTATGTAAACATTTGAAAGTCCTAGAATATAGTATCATTCCAGGTGTCATACATAAAAATGAATTGTTCATGAGAAAAACCGCTATAACTAGAATTTTAAAATACCTATATCCAGACTTTCTTTTATTGCACGTGTAAAAGTAAATTCATAATTGGCAAGGGGAGTTTGGAGATCAGACACCAGAAAATACAATGACATTCAGCTGACTTTTGATTCTATTTTTTGGTGACTCCTTCTGGGTCTTTTCATTCTTAGGCCCTTCATGGTGTTTGGACCAGTAAGCTTCCATCAGGTAACTTATGAATGAATGAATGAATGATTGTTTCATGCATGGATGTTTAGTCACATTCCTCACTATTTCTGGTTAGTATTTTCAGAGATGAAAATTGCCCTAACGTGAGCACTAGCAGCCCAAGAGCATCAATCGGCTGCAGAATTATTATGCAAAGCATTCCTGAGCCAAACATAAATGACTTTTGGATTATCTGATGCTCTGTATTTTCTGCAGCGCTTCCCCTTCCATCAGTGTGAGTATTCAACAGATAGGTGTGCTGGCAGTCAAGCGGCTGCTCACCATGAGGGAGTCCAGGACAGGGAAAGTCCTGAGTTATTTCAGAGCGGCCTCCTCCTGGCTAGTGCTGCTCTTTCTGCTTGTACTTGTGAGCTGATCGCGGTGTGAGACACTCCGAGCTACAAGACTGAATTTATTGGGATGAAATCTACTGCTCTCTCAACCTAGGAGACACACATTGTACTCATAGGTCCAGGATCTGCCCACATTTCCACCCTCCCAGCTCTCTGCCTGCTCCACAGGTGCTTAGAAAGATGCTGCTGTGTGTGGTTTGTATTAGAAACTTCTGCTAGGGCACCTTGACTATGATTTGACTTTAACTTCTGCAAAGTACTAATAGGCATGTAATATGGAACAACTCAAGTTCTCCTACAACACTGTGCCGCACATTTGTATCTTAGTCAGTCCTGCCACTGGCTAGACACAATACCTGACACCCACAAGTCAGAGGAGAAGGACTGATTTTGGCTCAGAGTTTATAGAGGTTTCACTCTGTAGTCAGCTGGCTCTGAGGCAGAGGGATGCGGCAGAGTAAAAACAGTCCATGGTGAGGTAGGCCGGAGGCAGCAGCATCAAGCAGCAGCAGCCAGCCTGCATTCTTTCTGTGCTTTTATATCCCATCCAGGACACAACCTACTGATTGGTCCAACACGCTGGGGGCTGTCTCCCATTATCCACACCCAGAACTATGCCAAGTCAACTTATTTTCACATATCCATAATCCCAATATCACATACTCATGATCCAACCACCTCCCCAAAGTCCCATCTGTGAGTTCATGAGTCTTTGGGAGAACAATATGTGACAGAGCAGGGCCTACATCGTCATGGTACATAAACCTTCCAGCTCATCATGGGACCACATTCCTTAGCTTTATTTGCATTTTTAGCTGTAGCACTGAATACTGGCCAATGGGATATGGGCAAAAGAAAAGTACACACATTGCTTAGCATTCTATTCTGATTTTGAGACCTTGTTCCTTTTCTGTGGGATAAATGCTGGCAGGCAGAGCAACTTTAGAAACTATGAATGGAAGATAACTGTCAACTTGGGATCTCCAGAGAACCCAGTGTCCACCACACTCGCCGTGCAGACTTCATGTGGGTGACAGAGAAAATTATCTTGTGTTAAGCCACTGAGATTTCAGAACTGACCTGCTACAGTTTCTTTCTTGTATGGTTCAGGTTTTGACCATTTTTTTGTGTGTGAGTTCTGATGGCTTTTTACAGTTCAAGTATCCCCTGCTTCCTGATACCAGATAGACTCTCTTTCTCTTCCTGATGTGGTTTTGATCTATGGGCAGGTTCGAGTTAAGTCCTTGATTGAAAGGAAGATGAGCAGCTATTGAAAAATATTCTGAGATACCAGCTGCACACAGAAGAGACTGAGGAAGACTTAGAGGAGAGAGGTGGAGAGACATGTGGACTTCTGTCTGAAGCAGCTTTCAGCGAGAATCCACACCCCAACTTTCTATATTTATGTGACATAAACAGCCTCAGACAGCATAAGAGAGACCGAACTCAAACCTGCTCTGAGGACGAAGCAGGTATCTTCCAATCGAAGCAGGAGCCTGGAGACATGTGTTAACCCCTCCGCTGGGGGTATTCAGCCCATTATAATTGAAATGCCGCCATTTTTCTGTTTGCTGGGGTCCTGTGATCCAGCCATTCGCATTGTGTTCTCTTTCGTGTCAGTTTCTGTTCTACAGTGATAAAATACTTGAAATTCTGGTATTGAATGTTCTCCCCTCATGGGACTTTCCCATTTCAAGACACAGCTCTTTAGCAGTGCCAAAGTTTTAGCTTCTAAAATTCAGATTCAGAGATTTAGAACCAGTGGCTATCTGGACAGATGTCAGCGGGTGAGAGGTTTTCCCAACTGGGCCTCAGAAAGCATGTGTCCACACTGTACTGCGGCTTCTAATCCACAAATAAAGCACAGACCCTACCGCGACCATCGGCAGAGGCTCATGTCCAAAGGCAGATATTTTATTCAAATAATCTCACACTGCTCTGTGGGAAGTACTATTTTCATTCTGTTTGCAAACATGTTAGCATTCATTAAAATGTGCACTGCCTTAAAGAAAGATTCATGGTGAGCTCTTCCTGTTAGAGGGTATATTTGTGAGCAGCTTTTGTGAGGGTTTTAAATGTATGATATTCTGTGTTGCTTTTCTCTCCAGGGAATCTGGGGGGGCAGATTTGACAGGGCCAGGACTTCAGCAGGTTCTGATGTGGGTCAGTTTACATTTTTGCACATTATGCACGCCATACACGTCAGCCTTTTGCCAAGGAAGAGGCTTCACTCAGGTGGGATCTTTCTCATCTGGAGCTGGGACTGGGCTGACTGGTGTCTCCTCCTTGTGGAAGATGGGTTAGCGTGGGAGAACAATCCACTAGACAAATGCTTGAGAGCTGCACAGAACTGGAAGTTGCAAGAATAAGACTGTCTTTTCCATGGATGAGACTTTATTCCAGACCGGTTCTCAGAGTCTTCTTTTCTATAACATGAATGGTTTCCATATCTGTTTTGATCTTTCCTGAAGACTACTCGTTATAGCTTTGTTATTGCTCTTTCTGTGTTTGCGTGGGTTTCCTTCTTGTCTTAACAGCTTCACGTCCTACTCTGTTGTACAATGGTTATAACACTAAACACTTGAAAGCAAAAATGTCTATAAATTGAATATAATTTTTATGTCGACTCACCTCATCCTTCCAAAATGGCTTAGCAGTTTGGTGAAAAGCTCCCTGGTTCCCAAGGGTTTGGTAGAGTCTTTTCTCTTAGATGAATAGGCATTTACATAGAGCCAGAAATTCATAAAAATTTAAGCAACTCTAACTTCAAAAGGAATGCAGGCTTCAGAGCTGTATAAGAAACATACACAACAGCATGGCTCTGGAATGTCTGCCTTAGGCTCCTGTATGGAGGACTTGGTCTTGAGCATGGTGCTGCGGGGAGTTGGGGGAGCTTTCAAGGGGGGAGCCTGAGGTCACTGGGGTCTGTCCTCAAAGGGGACTCAGGATGCTTGGTTCTTCTGCTTTTTTCTTTCCTGCCCCAGCGGAATGATCGGCTTGCTCAGCAAGGCTTTCCTGCCATGCTGCCATGCCTTGCCACAGCTCAGGTCCAGAGGCACTGGGTCCAAATGCCCATGAACCAAGACTTCTAACACTGAGAGCAAGAAACCTTTTTTTCTGTTATGTCGATAATATCAGGCATTCTATTATAGTAACAGAAAGCTGACTAACACACACCTACACACACTCACACACATATCTCTATTTCATGATAACAGGCAGGCAGTGACCACTGTTTAGGGATGAGTTAGATTACCAGAGGCCTTAACAATTTGAGTCCAGATGAACAAGGGTTAACCCCCCACCCCATGCCCAAGCAAAATAATCTATTTACACTTAAAAAGCGTGACCATTAATATGTTTATTTTAATCAAAGCCTTGGAAACTAAAACCATACTCCTGTATTGTCAAATTGCATCATCCACGTGCATATCTGAGGTTGAGAAGTTGTAACTAACTGAGGGGAGAGTATGCAGATCAACAGAAGAGACCAGTGTCCTCAGGAGCTTCTCATTAGGGAGAGGCTGGGTCTCTGGAAGACAAGAATGTCCCAAGGATTTTCTGTCGAGACTTGTTATTTTTATCTTCATTTTGATGGATTTTGAATAGGCTGAAAAAGTATCTGCCTCTTTGTCAGTGATTGATAAAACCTGTAGTCATTGTACTGAGGAAGTTATTTAACGTTTATTTCCTAATCTATAAAGGAAATCACAATTCCAACTTAATTGGGTTTTTGGAAGGATTAATGGTGGTGACCTCTGTAAGGGTCAGAACAAAGCCTGGTACATAATAAGGATTCCCTATTAGTGGCTCTTTGGCCATGAGTTTTGGCCTCTGCTTGCTGGCTGATATCCTACCATCTCCACTGCTTTCCTCTTCGTCCCGCCTCAGGAAACGAGGGCCGAAGTTCATGCCAGCAGCACACCAGGAGGATCTGCCTGCTCTTTAGGGTTTGAAGACAACTCGCTCATTTGGCATCTGCCGTCACACGTGGCCCCTCAATCTCCAGAGCTGTTGTTGTGCTAAGCGTTTGGTTTATCCTGTCCTGGGTAGTGTACACTGGGGTCTACATACGTCCACTTTAGTTACTGTGCTTTAGCCCATATTCAAAGACAAATGTATCTTCTTGCTCACAAACTGTCAGGTGGAGACTGATAATCTCACCAAAGCATTCCTTCTATCCCAAGTAAGGACTAATAACTCTGAGGACCATTGCCCTGAGGTTTCGGCCTAATTTGAAGAAGAGCTCTACTGAAACATGCACAACAGGAACATAAGCAGACAAACTGCATGAGGCGTGACAGCAATTTGGAAAATATCTGAGAAGTTCTCTGACTCAGTTTCTCATTTATATAGATGAAATCGAAGCCTAGAAAGATTAGATAGATTTTTCTCAGATCAAGGAATTAAATTGGGAGCTGAGACTAGAACTAGCTCCTAGTATTTTGTTTTGTTCTTTTCTGGACTCTGCCATCTCCTAGAAACTGATGCTTTCTTGATGACTGGCGATACAGGGCTTCTCTCCTCAGACAACATAGATACCTTGGCATTCTGTCCCAAATTCTTGATCTTTATCCTTCATATTTTGTTTTATTTTGATAAATACTTGATAACTCTGTTCTGGCAGTGTTTCATTTATTGAGAAACGCTGGAAGAATGTTATACCTAATTAGTTGTAGAATTATAGAAATTCGGGATTCATCAGACATACATTGAGCATATATCAGATATTGTGCTGGTTGCTATGGATATAGTGAGGGACAATATAAGTTTTTGCCTTGAAAGAGCTCAGAATCTATTAGGAGAAGTAGAATAATGAAGCAATAATTATATTTTGAATATGTATCATATCTCACCCTATAAGTTGGAACTATTTAGTGTAATTGAGAAGCATGTATGGACATGTGTTTTTGAGTATTGCCTCCTTGTATTGAGATGAATATATTATTTATTAATCAACTATTTTCTCCCTCTTCATACTGTTTAACACAGATTGTACTCATCGAAGTTGAACTTATATTTTAGAGTTTAATTTACAGATTATTCAGGTAAGACACATCCAGACGAAAAAGAGCCACTGTCACTCAGAGACAGAAGAACAGACCTTTCCGTGTCATTCTTGGTGAGAGTTTGTGAGTCTTTGGTTGCACAAGGGGTGGCGTTACCATGGGAGGTGGAAGGATGCTCCTGTTGTGTCTTTACAAGTCCATTAAGGTTAAAAAGTGTGTGTGAGTGCCAGGCTGGCAAGGGCAAACAGTGACGGCTGCAGTGGCAAGTGTGCTGGTCCGACTCTTTCCCCAGAATTTCCTTGACTGTGTGGTTCCCCTGTCCGTACACGCCGCGGGACGCAGAAGGCAGAGGGAAGCGGCCACCTTTACATGCCTGGACATGGTTCAGCCATGCGGCCACCGCTGGCGGGTCTCCTGTGTTGTTGACCCCTCGAGTGGGCCAGAAGAGGGTGCGGCTCCCAGAGGAAGGGCACCCCCTTCTCTGGAAGATGCCCCTCAGAGGCGTGCAGCCTGCAGCCCGAGTCATAGGCTGAGGTTTGTGCCACCCTGTTCTCTTTACCTACAGTCCCCTTCCCCTGACTCGGAGTGAGTGTGGGACCCCGCGGTGTCCTGGTCCCCAGGCAGCATAGGCCGGTCCTTAGTAGGAGCCCTTTGTCCCTTGTCACTCACAGGGCTTCTGTTGCTTTGAAGGAACCCTTCCCGATCCAGCGAAGACCTCCGTGGTTGTAGTGTTCAAATTTCACAGGTTTTAGTTTCAGTCCTTTACGTGAATGATGGGGTTCTTTTAGGATATTAGCCACCAGTACATCTCGTCATGTTAGGGTTTATGCCAATTTGGTGAGCGTGTGATCCATATTTTTATACATGTCCTATACAAACGTGTTGGGCTGACTAGTACTTTGGGTTGTTATATTACCATAATTATCACATCATTTGGTGATACTTTCTTTTTTTACTAAGAATAATGAGAGAATTTGTCAGAGACTTTGATCATGTTCAGATATCTGTATTTATCAAAACTGCATGATTTCACAGATTTATTCTGTCTCTGAGATAATACAGTTACTTTGGACTTAAATGATTCCTGGAAAACCAGTCTTGTGCCCCAGTAACCCATTTAGTACTCTATTTTGTTCCTTTAGTGATTTGTTGTTGCATTTTGTTCAAGAATGACCACGTGGAAGATTCCCACGAGGAAGGTTTGGACAGTCCCTCGTCTGGCTCACCACCACATCTCTTGGAAATTAAAGATGCTTCTTCTGTGTTAGAAATGTTTTTGGGCCTTGCCCAGCAAGAAGCATCACCGCTACTATATGCCTCTCCTCTCCCCTCGGCAATGCAGCTTGGTTAAAATAATTGATTTTAACTTATTTAAAATATTGGAAGATTTTATGGCACCCCCCCCCCCAAGCTGGTATTAATTGGATCCCTTTCTGTCTGGACTTGATTGTCTTTTACAGAGAAGAAAGAAGTAAACTTGAAGACAAGATGTTTACTTTTCTCTGTAGGCCAAACACCTTGATCAGCTTAGTCTCCCAACATTCTGGGGAACTTTCTCCCTTTATTTTTAATTTTGGTCAATGCCACATTTGCTCAATGATTATCCAGATGTTCCATGAGCATCATGAAAGATCTAATTTCTTTCAGTGACTTTTCCCTTCCTTTACAGCCAGTATATCCTTTTAATTTAAATTCATCTAGTGGATTTATGGTCTTTTGTAGTATCATCACATTTATATTTCCTGAGTAATGCAATAAAAATAATTCTAAAGAATTGAGAAAGCTATTATTCTGAATGTAAAGATGCCTAACATGATTCAAAAGCTATTGAAAGGGAATGATTATTGTAGAGTTACAAATAAATCTGAACATATCTCAATATATATTTTAAAACTTAGTACTCCAAGAATGAAATAAGACTTGGAGGTGTCTGTGTCTTCTCCCCTTGATGCCCACGCTTGTCAGCCCTGGGCTTTCCAGACAAGAAGTGCTCTGGTGGTTCAAACGTGTTTCTGCCAAGGCTTACCTGGCTGGTTCTTAAACACTGCCAGTTCTTAGGAAATCCTGGTTTTTAAGTTCGGGTGGGTTTAGATATTATATGTTTGACAGCACTGTGGGCAATTATATTGTCTAATGAGCTTGGATTCAACAAAAAGAATCCATGACTGAAGGCAGCCCAACCTCTGTATGAATTCAGCATCTAGGGCTTACCAACTGCATGGATTTAGGAACACTATTTAACTTCTTTTGAAATCAATCTCCTTATCTCTAAAGGGAAAATGTTGACATCTTCCAAAATGATTTTTATGTGAATTCAATGATATAAAATGCAGAAAGACAGTTATTCCAAGTGTTATATTATTGAATACTTAAATCATTTTTTTCAATCTGATATGATGTCATGTCTGTAACCCCAGCACTCAGGAGGCTGAGGCAGAAAGATCACTGCAAGTTTGAGGCCAGCTTGAGGTGTACAATGAGTTCAAGGCCCGTCTGAACTGACCCTGTCTCTAAAAAGCCAAACCAGAATCAAAGGAAAAAATTCTTTTTTTTCCACTTTTGATTTTTATTGTTGCTGAAAAAGAAAACAAAAAGTTAAAAACAAGGCAAAGGGAAATAGAAAGTATAATCATAAAATAAATGTTTAAATTACAGTTTTTATTAGATTAAAAGACACACTGGCATAAATCTCCCTGAAGCTACTGCCCTCACTTTGCGTACACTTTCCCCTCTGT
This sequence comes from Petromus typicus, assembly GCA_004026965.1. NCBI lineage: Eukaryota > Metazoa > Chordata > Mammalia > Rodentia > Petromuridae > Petromus > Petromus typicus. The sequence goes on from PVIR01038253.1 coordinate 13,852, forward strand.
TGGTCAGGCTCTTACGCAGAGAGACGTGCAGTCTCTCCTGCACACCTCCTTCCATGCGTGCCTTTGTGCACTGTCTTGGCTGCCTTCATGTCTTGAGTTGAAGACTTTATAGCAGTTTATGAAAAATAAAAGCACTGTGTGTGCCTGCATTTAATTCAGTAGATCTAGCTATTCCTCAAAGTCAAAAGGACCGTGAAAGGTGAACATTTTGAATGGATTTAGGACTTAGAGGCAGCCAGGAGAGCACAACTTTCTGCCTCAAAAGATAGCCAGAGAAATAGCCACTCCCAGGGAGGAAGTTTAATTTCAACATATGTTTTTCAACATAATTTTTAAGTTAAATATTCATTGTATTTTACTATAACCCATACTCAACTCTTTCTTTCAATATAATCAATTACTCATTTATAATAAATTTGATATGATATTCAAGTCTCTCTCAGTTCAAACAATACTAGAACCAATATTCATTTGCAGAGCATTTGAAGCACAAATTTTGCATTTGGAAGATTAGTCAACCAATAGTATTGATGTTTTTCAGATATTCAAAGGCAATGTCATAATTGCTATATTTCCACTTTGTTAAAAGCAAGATAATAAAAATTTTGGTTGTTATTCTTAAAATAAATCCACTGGAAGTTCTGATGCTCCTCTGTCCCTGACTGTGGTTCTCAGAGTGCAGATCTTGGCCTATCAGTTCATTGTCATCTGCAAAGTCCCTGAAAATGCAGATTCTCAGTCTCTGACTCAGATTGCTGAGTCGGAAATGTCAGTTGAGGACAGGTACTGTAA
>PVIR01038254.1:0-14645 GCA_004026965.1 Petromus typicus
TCGGGAGGCAGAGGCAGGAGGATTGCTGTGATGTGAGTTGGAGGCTGAGCTCAGGGCCAGCCTGAACCACAAAGCGAGACCCTGTCTCAAAAAAAAAAAAGAAATTACAAACCCTCACAGGCAGATCTCAGGCCCAGGGCTTCTCAGCGAACCCCTCACAGGAGAGGAGGCTATCATGTTCCTTCCAGAACTCTCTAAGGGTTAAATCTGTATCAGACCACCTGGACACACAAGCAGCCGGCATTTGAGTTGTTTCAAGACTTTGTAAATGAAAGCGAAAATTCTGGTCATAACCCAGATCATTCGTATATCAGGCCGGCCATAGCGTGAGGGTCCGCTGTATGAACAGCATGCTCCACTGTGCGTTAATTCTTCCTCTGAGTTACACGTTTCCCCGGCTGTCAGAATCCAGGACAGGAAGGTGCAGGTCGGAGTCTTTGTGGATTAGGTGTAAGCATTAATCATCTTCGGGATCCGGGGGATCCTGGCATTTCCTGACTTCATCCCACAAGCATTTGTTTGCCTGCTGCATGCCGGGCTCTCCCTGGACGCCCCTCCTGTGTGTGCTCATCCAGGGCCCTACTGTGTGCCCTGTATTCTTAGACTCAGCCCTGAGCAGACCCTGCGTAGGGACCCCCCCCAGAGCCTGAAAGTAATGGGGGAGCGCCAGGCGGCAGAGACCCCGGGTCCTGGGTGCTGGTGCCCAGATCTGGTCAGGAGCCCTGGAGCTGCCTCAGGCGTATGCTGCGGAGGAGGTGATGCGGAGCCTCCAGAAGCCACACAGAGACCTGGAGAGAGGACTTGGGGTGGTCACAGGCGAGTTCCCTGCCTTGGTGGGGCACGGCCCGAGGCACTCGGGGCTCTGGGGTAACTTGGATCTGAACCCGAGGAGGGGGCGTGACAGGCAGGCTGGGCCTGTCTGGTGGGCAGGCGCGGGGAGCAGGGTCTTCAGAGGGGTCTGAGCCAGCAGCACTGGTGTGTCCTGAGCTGCTGTTTCCAGAGTCCTGTGCAGAAGGCTATGTGAGGTGCTGGCGGGGTGCAGGGCCGCCTTGGGTGCAGTGATGTTGGGGGTGGCCCTGAGTGAGTGCACAGGACCCTGGAGATGGTCAGGCAGGGTTGAGGGGAACAAGGGGCTAGGAGGCTGGGAAAGGACGGATGTGGGGGGTACAGGGGCTGGCAGGGCAGGGCTGGGCCTGCTTCCACCCGGGAAGTTGGACAAAGAGCCTGGCTCCAGGCTCTGGAGCTCCTGGGAAGGTGCCCCAGGGCAGCCAGGACCTCTGTCTGTCCTTGCAGATGTGGGCATAGCCCCCCCACCCCGTCCTCTTGTTGTCTCTCGAGCTGGCCTGGCTGCCAGCCGGCCCACCTGGCCCGCTGTGCACACACTCGTAGATGTCCCCCATGTTTGAGTAGGAACAAGAGCATTTGACAAATCTGAAGGAGGATAAACACATCTCAGGCTACAGGCTTCAAGTTAATGCATGGAATTTACAAGGCCTGCAGCCTGCCAGCAGAGACAGGAGTGTCCGCTTGCGCAACTGAGTGTACTTGCATGTGCATGTGTGTACACGTGAGTGAGCTGTGTGTCAGCATGCACGTGGTGTGTACATCGACATAAGTGTGTAGCCGAGTCTGCGGCGTGAGTGTGGGTGTGTGACTGTGTGCAGGATGGGTTCAGGACAGCTGGGTGTGTAGAGGAGGGTGTGCCACAGTGCATGTGTGTGTGAGCACAGGGGTGTAGAGGTGTGTGGATGCCGGGACCGCCTGCTCGGCCGGATGTGTGCCTGGGGAGGCTGGGAGGCGAGGGGCACGCCCTGATGCAGAGCTCTGCTTGTCTCTGGTGACTCTCACGCAGTTTGAAATCAGGCCTTTCTGCTCCTCAGAAATGAGGCTACCAGAGGCGCCACTGGGGTCAGGAGGACCCTGGGACCCGCTAAGACTGGGGTGGGGCAGCCCCCCCAACACAGAGGTACTGTTTTTTTTTTTTTTTTTTAGGTTTTTTTGAGACAGGGTCTCGCTTTTGTGGTTCAGGCTGGCCCTGAGCTCAGCCTCCAACTCACATCACAATCCTCCTGCCTCTGCCTCCCGAGTGCTGGGATTACAGGCGTGAGCCACCACGCCCGGCACTGGTATGTGGTATTGGTTGCCGCTGGGGTGAGTCTCCACACCCAGTATTGTTATGTGGTTACCGGGGAATCGAACCCGGGTCCTTGCGCTTGCGAGACAGGCGCCGGAACCACTGAGCTAACTCCCCGGCCCCAGAGGTACTGTTTTGAGAGCTGCACTTCAGCAGGCAGTGGTGGCCTGGCTAGCTCAAGAGAGAACCTCAGGGATACTGGCAATGGGCCTGGCCTGCTGGCCTTGACCCTGTCGTGAGGGTGCTGTCCCTGCACATGGCAGCTTCTGGGGGATGGCACCGCGGGGAATGTCTGAGTGCGGAGACTCTGCTGCGAGCTGCCAGCCCCGCTCAGTCCTGCCGGTTCCTGAGGGGCACTGCGGCTCCTCAGTCTGACGTCCTCCTCCCGCACCCGGTCCTGTGTGAACCCACCGTGTGAGATGCTCACACCCCGCTCAGGTTCACATGCCGAAGCCTTCATTTCCAGTGCCACCTTGTTCATGAGGAGGTGAAGTTAAAGGCCCGTGGCGGGATCTGTGTCCGTCCTTCCCGGGAGAGATGAGGAGCTGGGAGTGCTGGCCCAGGCACTGGAGAGAGACGGTCAGGGACTCTCCAGGCTGTTCCCCTGGGAGCTGAAACGTCCATACTCCGGACGGGACCAGGCTGTGGGGAAGGCCCAGCCTGTGCCCTCCCTCAGGGCCCTGTTGTGGAGGGAAAGATGGACGTGACGCAGGCGAGTTGGATACTGACCGTGCAGGGTCACCATGAGAACAGTGGGCAAAGCAGGCCCTGGTGGAGAGGCCGTGGTCCACAGTTCTTGCAGCTTGTCCTGGGCCAGCTCTGCTCTGACCAGCAGCCACCTGGGAGGGGACATGGAGGGGAAGGAGACCTGTCTCAGCCTGCGCTGTACTCTAGCCTGTGGGAGGTTTGGGGCCCGAGACTCGATCCCCTGACCCTCAGTGGGAGCCCTCCCAGGGGATGCAGGGAGCTCAGTGACCCCATCTCCAGGCCACGTGGGTGTGGTGGCAGCCAGTAGTCACTCTGCCACACGACGTCATGGCCAGGGAGCTGGGTCCCCTTTTTCCTCCTGCAGCTGACTGCAGCTCGGTGGCTGGTGGTGGCCTGCTGGGTCCCCCGGCCTCCGTGTCACCTCTCGCCTCTGTCCCCCAGGCGACAACTGCCAGGTGAACGTCCGCTCCGGCCGCTGTGCCAACGGCGTGTGCAAGAATGGGGGCACCTGCGTGAACCTCCTCATTGGCGGCTTCCACTGCGTGTGCCCTCCGGGCGAGTTCGAGCGGCCGTACTGCGAGGTCAGCACACGGAGCTTCCCACCCCAGTCCTTTGTCACCTTCCGCGGCCTGCGCCAGCGGTTCCACTTCACCGTCTCACTCGCGTAAGTGTGTATCACGTGACTCTTCTTCCTCGGGGCACAGCCTGGACGTCCTCTGCGGGTGGCTTTGGGGGGTGCTGGCTGCGGCGGAGCTATCCGCGGGCCCAGGCCGGTGGCAGGAGGAGAGAATTTCAACTGTGAGTGGACAGGAAGCAGGCGAGGGCCCTGTGTGGCTGAGGACTGTGGGGGCCCGGGGTTCCTGAGGGGGGCAGAGAGGTGGGGAAGGATCCCAAGTTGAGAAAAAGCCTCCTGTGCTGTCAGAGGCCACCCGCTCGGTCCTCCTGTCATCGTGAGTGTACAGCGGACTATGCGCTGTGGTTATTTTATTTTCTCACTCCTCTCAGGAAATTTAATTAAATTTTTAAAGTCAGCTGGACACAAGGGTACATGCACCCCTGTAATGTCAGCACTCGGGGCTGAACGGCAGGATCCCCAGCCGGGTCTACATCGTGAGGTCAAGGCCGGCCTGCACTGCACAGCGAGACCCTGTCTCAGAAAGGCAGACAAAGATAAATTCTTTCTAGTTTAAAGACTTCCATCTCCCGTGGGTTCACAGGACAGGGTGGGTTCCTGTTTCGTGGCGTGGCCAGTGTTCAGGTGACTTTTCAAGGGCTGCAGGGTCCTGGTAGGAGCGCCGTCCTCTGTCCCCCACTGAGAGGCCACCTGCCCTGCCTAGTGCCAGGTCACCACTCTGCCTGCTGAGTGCCGAGTCCCTGCTCTACACAGGGTGCTGCCGTGGACCTCCAGCCTTCCTGTGTCCCCGCGGCCTTTGTTGTGAGGAGCCTGTGTCTCCTGGCAAACTCTTGGCAACATGTGATAGGTGTGAGTTTTAAGCGTTTGCTTCTAGCCTGTTTGTGCCCATGGCCGCTGCCACATGGCTATGGTGGCAGCCTGTAGTCACGTGCATTCCGGTGACCATTGGTGCCACGCAGCTCTAGGAATTGACCCAAAAGGTGACCGGGAGTCCTGGTGCCAGAGGGTGACAGGGAAGCCAGTGAAAGTGCTAGAGGCCACCAAGGGAAGTCTGCTGGCTTCCAACACAGAGAAAGCAAGCGGAAAATAATGATATTTACTCGGTATGGTGTTGTACACCTGTCATCCATCACTCTGGAAGGCTGAGGCAGGGGGATCGAAAGTGCAGGCCCAGCCTGGACTACTTACAAGAGCCTGTCTCAAAAAAATAGTAAAGAAAAGGCTTGCACAGTAAGTAGCTGGGTGTGAAAGTCCTGCATTATTCTGCAGCGTTGAAAGAAAAAATAAATGGTACTGCTTAGACAGATGTCTGTACAAGGCAACGTGGCACATTTGCGTGTCCGTCCAGTTTTCATAGGTTCTTTTATGCGGTCATAATTTACAAGCTGCTTCGCTTGTGCCCACCAGACTTCAGAAGCTAAACCATGACTGGTGCTCCCAGACTGGCTTGGGGGAGCCGGCGCGTCTGGGGCCGAGCTTGCCTGGGGGCAGGTGCCCCAGGAGCCGCTGGGGCCCGCGAGCTGCCAGCCTTAGCCAGTGCCCTGCGGGGCTGGTGGCCCGGCCTGCGCTGCCTGGTCTCAGGTGGCGTCTTTCCCAGCCCTTCTCCTCTTTCTAGTTTCTGTTTGCTGAGCGCGGTCCGCGGGGCGGTGGGCTCCGTGCCCAGTACCTCTTTGTCCTTTCCTCCTACTCCCCTGGGCCCCGCCAGCCTCGGCTTCTCTTCCCGCCTCCGCTTGCTGGGCCCGCGGTGTTCCCCTGTCCCCAGCAGTGCCACGTGCTCCCTCCTGCCTGGGTCTGGAGAGCCTGGGCAGATGACACCAGCTGTGTCCTGGGGCCAGTGAGGACAGAGTGGGCCTGGCCTCGCTCCGGAGCCCTCTTTCCCTGCCACCGCCACGCCGCAGCCCCTGTTAGTGTCGCTGCTGTTGCTCTGGGGTCTGTCCTGAGTACTGGGCGCTGTGCTGGACACTAGACAGATCTCAGGGAAGAGGCCGAGGGAGCTGCCCGAGCCCCCTCCCCGCTTCAGGGAGCTGTGACTGGAGGGTCCCCCGTGTGTCAGTGATGGTCACTCTGGAAGCTCCAAGTCCTCTGGAACTGAGGGTGTTGGAGACACTCGGTGTTCCAGGGACCCCAAGACCCCATCAGGACCATGGCGGGGAGGGAGAAGGGCTTCTGAGTGGGAGGTGGCCTTTGTCAGCGGAAGGGGCTTTTCTGTCTGGAGTACTTAAAGCTCCAACTGTCTTGCTCCTCACACTCGGGCCCTCCCCTTTAGCGTTGTTCTTTCTTATGAGCAAATGCAGATGCAGTATCATTTCAGAAGGAAATCTAGAAGGTGACAAGGTGGCGGGCGGGGATGCAGCTCAGCTGTGGTGAGTCAGGGAGGTGCGGCTGCATGGCGCCTGAGGGTCTGCACACCAGGGAGGATCGGAACTGTAGCGGGAGCAGCAGGTGCAGAGGTCTCGAGGTCTTTCCAACCTGTGTTTAGAAGCAGAAGGTGCTGGTTTGTCTAGAGGGGGATGATGGGAGCGGGGGGCCTCAGAGGGTCGTTCCGCACCAGTGTCCCTGTGTGAGCAAGTGCCATTCCTGCGCCCTGGTGCCCATAATGGGCACATTCCCAGGAGGAGAATTCTCACTGTCCCCGCACGTCTGTGGTTGGTTGATCTGCTGTGTGTCTCGTTTCTCACCCCTCACACACCACGGTAGGTCACGTTCTGCAGGTAGTTGTCACCAGGCCCTGCTGGGCTTCTGGTTTGCTAACCAGGCCAACTCTCCACGTCAGGAAGGCCCCAGGACCGGAATCTTTGCTGAACTGGGCCACGTGCCGCCCTCCTCGCCCGGCCGCCTCCCCTCGGGGTGACTTGGTGGCCGGGGTCGTCGTGTGTGACAGGCTCCCGCTTGCCTCTTGCCCCCAGGTTCGCCACGCAGGAGCGGAACGCGCTGCTGCTCTACAACGGCCGCTTCAATGAGAAGCACGACTTCATCGCGCTGGAGGTGGTGCGCGAGCAGGTGCAGCTCACCTTCTCGGCAGGTAGGCCCGCCTGCTCCCGTCCACGAGCTCAGCCCATCCTGCCGACCCTTGAGCCCCAATTCTGTGCTGCAGAGCACCCCGAGTTGATCACTGCAGTGCTGAGAAGGGGGGGAAACAGCTTCTGTTTTCCAAACTGGGGATTCACGGGCTGAAGTGTGATGTAGCTAGGGAGTAATTTTCTTTTTCAGCACCGGGGGTGGAGCCCAGGCCCTGTGCATGCCGAGAAGGGCTCTGTCCTGAGCCCCAGTCCCAGGGCTGTAGATTGAAACGCAGAGAAGACCATGAGGATGTGGTCCCCGCTGTTAGGCAGTTCAGCCGGGCATTGGGAGGTTTCTGCCCCTTGAGCCCTGGCCCTGTGGACCTCATGTGTGTAAAACCAGCAGTCAGGCTGACTTTCCTTCCTGGTGAGGCAATGGCAGCACCATGATGCTCGCTGACCTTTCCGGGCAAGGTGGCCACAGCCTGGCAGGCCCAGGAGGGGGCACCGCGTCCCCCCCCCCCGCATTCTCATCTATCTTGCTGAGTGTGGTGGCGCCGCTGGGACCAAGCATTGGGGACCCTGTCCTCTTGTGCATGTGGGGTGCCTCCCTTCCTCCTGCTTACCTAGGTCTGTGCGACAGGCTCTTGAAACGGGATCTAGAAATGCAGACTCCCTGCAGCCCCCGGCTCCCCCAAACCCGCTGCACAAGTTGAGTTCGCTGGGACTTTAAAAGGCCAGGCATGGTGGCGCACACCTGTCATCCCAGCAATCTGGGAAGCTGAGGCAGGGCGATCCCAAGTGGGAGCCTCGCCTGACTAACTGACCGAGACTTAAGGCTAATTTATTGACATGCTGTCTTAAAAAATAAAGAGGGACTGGGAATGTGGCTTGGTGTGAAGGCCCTGGTTCATTCCCTGGCACCACGGTGAAAAAAGTTAAAATCCAAGCAGTAAGGATGAGAAAGCATGCACAGCCTGGTAAGTGGCCCAGGAAATGGGATTGGTGTGGGTCTTGGTCTGGCGTCCAGGTGGGTTCCGTATGCAGGAAGGGGATGCAGCTTCTGCCGAGTCTCTTTCTTGGCCCTGTTTTATACTTTCCACACTTCAAAAACATGAACAAGAATTACGTTTGTAATCAGAAGGGCAGTGGCCATGTGGGGACAGCTTGGGCGACACCTGCCCGGCTTGGTGGGCTGTGTCCGTGCTGGGGGCGGAGCCTCCACAAGTACCTACCGGAGGGTGGGACCACAGCCCCTGTGTCCCACAGCACCCGCCCAGCTCCCGCTAACCGCGCCCTGTGTGCCTTCCTCCCACATAGGCGAGACCACCACAACTGTGACGCCGCAGGTGCCCGGGGGTGTGAGTGACGGGCGCTGGCACTCGGTGCAGGTCCAGTACTACAACAAGGTAAGGCTGCGTCCTGAGTCTCCCACCCCTGGTGGCTTCTCTGGCCCGGGACGTTTACATTATGTGGTTCAAGTCCGCCTGCTGAGTGCGCGAGTGGGCGTGAAGGGGGCCCCAAAACCCTCTCACTGGGCTGTGGACTGCTTGTCTGTAGCTGCCACGGCTGGAGTCTTCCCTGGGGAGGAGGCCTGGCCGCCCTGCGAAGGCCCAGAGCCACACTGTGCCCTGGTGTCTGCATGTGCCTGGGGAAGGGGCTTCTGGGCCACCCCACCTTGACGTTTATCAAGGAAGCACACTCTGGATCTGGTGTCGAGAGACCCTGCTTCCTGGGCTGTGACTTCCAAGCTCCGTTTCCCGTCCTGGGAAGTTCTGGTTCTGGAAGATCGGTGCTGGTCTCTCTCAGCCCTCACTGTGCCCAGCCTTGGCCCAGCGCTTCTGCGAGGCTGGGCACAGCAAGCAGGACCTTCTCCAGGAGGACTGCACCTGAGGGGGCCATTTCTGGAATGACAGGGTGGCAGGTGACACCCCTGCCCCATCCCAGGCCCGAGGGCACAGGGCTGGCCTTGCCTGTCAGCACTGCCGCTGTGCCTCTTGGAGCTGCCCCAGCCCCTGCCCTGGATAGCCCGCTGCCCCTGTTGCCCCCGGCGGGTGGCGAGAAGGGGTTGTCGGTGCAGTGATCTCTGTTCTCGTCCGTGGATGGACGCTGTCCCGTGGCTCAGGCGGTGTGGGTGCTGCGCCGCGTGGTCCGGGGAGGAGGGGAGGTCTGCAGGGCTGGTGGCCAGGTGCTGGTTAGAAGCAGCCCTGCTGTGACGATGGTTCCGTCTAGCTGTGGGGCGCCGTCGCAGGGCACACATGCCTGATGAGGGGTTCGGGAAGGGAGGCCCCACCTGCTGCACCCATCTGTCCTTGTCCTCTGTAGAGGATTCAGGTCTGGGCAGGAACATGCAGCCCTGTGGCCTTTGGGGCAGTGCCACCCACATGCAGGGTGGGCCACCTGCCTGTCCTGTCTGCCCCATCCCCAGGGCTCAGGTGGGACCTATGGTCTGGCTTTTTCTTTTGATGCCATCGTCATGTGTGAAGTCCCTTGAGGGCAGCCACTGCTCTGTCTGAGGTCTGGCTCTGCCCAGTGAGAAGCCTACGTAGACGGGTCAGAGGACCCAAGTGCTCTGTCCACACTGGACACTTCCCTGGGTCGGGCAGGACGACAGGAATTTGTACGAGCAAGAGGGACACCAGGACTGAGCCCGGCCTGAGGAGCAGGAGGGCTGTGTGGCCTCCTGACCCAGATAGGTTCCTGTTTTTGCCCGGAAAAATGACCCCAGGAGGGATACTCTCCCCACCTTGGAGCCCTGGCCCTTCTCAATGCTCTGGGTGCAGGAGGTGGGCACTGCCAGCAGGCTGAGCGCCCAGCAGGGTATAGGACGGGAGGGTTAGCGGAGGGGACCCTGGATTGTCAGGTTCTGACAGCAGCCATGGGCCGTCTGCTGAGGATGGGCAGTGGGTGAGGGAGGTGGCATCAGCCTGGCCTTCTCTCCAGAGCCAGCGGCCCGGTGTCCCCAGGGAACAGAGGCCCGCTTAAGATCAACAGCTGGGGAGGATCCCGAGAAGCCACTCCATTTCCGGGGCCCTGCGGGCAGGATTGCACCCCCGCTGTCTGGCCGGAGGCTATTCTATGGAGGAAGCCAGCCACATGGCTTCCTGCTCTCCCGGGCTAGGCTGTGGCTCCACGGTGGGGATCTCTGGCAGAAATGCCCGGCCTCTGTCTGTGGGAAGGCGGCTCTGACACCCTGGTGGCTCAGGGCTGCCTGGCCGGGCAGGACTTGGGACACTCAGTTCCCAGGGAGGGAGGGAGGGAGGCAGCTGGCCCCAAGTCTGGATGTGGCAAAGGATGAGCGTGAGATGCCCGCCTTGGGAGGGCCCTGCAGTGTCACAGGTCCCGTCTGTGCTTCTGTCCCCTGGTGGGAAGAGCTGGTGATCCAGAAGATGCCGGAGGAGGAGCAGATGGTTTGCAGAGAACCCGCCGGGGCTCGGATGGCCTGACTTCTCCCGAGGACCCACGCACACCCCACTCCGCAGAGCGTCTCCCTCATGCTCGCCCTACTCTGTGCTCAGCTGCATGGTGTTCTAGGATTATTATGGAAACGAGCTGAAAAATGGAACACCCAGTTCCAGGGGCGGGGGCAGACACTGGTGGCCGGGTGCCCTGGAGGCCTCTGTCCTGTCCTGCTTCCCACTGAGGCCTGCGCGACCCCAAAGGGCAGGGCAGGCATGGGGCGGGGGGGCGGGGTTGTGACAGTGGCCCTCAGTCCTGGAGGCCAGGGAATAGCGCGGAGTGAGGCTTGTGGCCGGAAGCCATTAGAGGGACAGTGACACTGGTCAGCGATGCACAGCTGCCACCCTCCCCCACCCTCCCCGGTGGGCTCCCTTTGGCCTGAAGCCGGAGGAGCTGGGGACCCTCCCCAGACCGCCAGGCGGGAAGCAGGTGCCAAGTTCTACACAAAGCAGGTCTGTCGGTCTGACTCACGTCTGGCAACCGCAGAGCATGCTGGTGTTGGCTGTGCTTCCCCCAGGAAGGCTGGAAGGCTGAGCCCCAGCCAGCCCCTCGGAGCCCCGAGTCCCCAGGAGTGGGCGCTCTGGGATGCCCCAGGTCACCTCCTGTCACGGACCTGCGTTTTCCCTGAGGCTTTGTGCAAGATGGCTGACAGTTTCCACAAGCGGCACCTGTGGGAAGCGCTCGGCGCTTCGAGGTGGTCTCTGCATACCCGAAGCCAGGCTCTGGCGTTGGGGTTCTGTGAAGTTTGCCTTTCTGTCCCGGTCCATGTTCGAGGGCTGGGGGAGGCCCTTTTCTGTGGTGATGCTCTGATGTGGACATAGCACCCCACCCCATGGGGACACGGAGCACATACAGAGTAGGTGGGCAGTGCCAGGGGCGAGGGTCCAGGCCACGTCTGCGTGGAGCAGGGGAGGTGGGCACACAGGCATCTCCACCCGGGTGTTGTGACGTTTGGAGCCCTTGGCGGCTCTGTGCAGGGGCCTGTCCCACGCGGCGTCTCTGGCCTCCAGCCCTTGGCTGCCGACAGTAGCGCAGCTGGACTATCTCCAGCTGCCACCCTGGCTGAGCAGAGATCCACACCCGAGACCCCATGTCCCTGTGGTGACCTGTGCACCCCGACCTTGGGAACCACCCTGTCCTGGCCCGGGCTCTCATCATCTGCTGTCACACGGTCCCGTCTCCAGGGTGCGCTCCGGACCCTGCCCTACCTGCTGCCTACCTGCCCACACCTGTCATTCATCCACCACGTGTTCACGGACTGTCCGCTGCGCACACACTAGAAAAAGAATTAACCCCTCCCCCAGGCAGCCCTGTGCCCCTGGCAGAGAGGGCGAAGGAGTCGGTCCTCACGGGGGCGCCGTCTGCTCTCTCCGCCTGGCGGGGAGATGGAAGGAGCCAGGTGATTCTGGGGCACAGCGGGCAGAGGGTGGAAGAGCGCACACTCCGCCCCTGGGGCGGAGCACAGAGTGTAGCTGGCAGGAGTCAGGGTGTCCCCTCCGGTGCTGGCCGTGGGGGCACTTTGGGCAGCAGTGCGTGTCTTTGGGAAGAATGAAGGTGAATGCATGCGAACCCCACTCTGGCTTGGGGATCAGACCAGTGCGGGGCGTTTGCACCGCGTTGCATTCCCAGCCTCCTTTTGATGTTTTCTTTTGAGGCAGAGTTTCTCTAGAACTTGGAACGCTTTTGCCTCAGCCTCCCAGCATGCTGGGCTTTCAGACAGCGTGCCACCATGTCTGGTGGCGTTAATCTCCTTTGATGTCCTCTGTGCCATTTTCCACATACTTATATGACAGAGCAGGGGCTGGCTGGCATATGCAACTATGAGTCACACTTTAAATTTTTCTCTTTCGACAAATCGTATTTGGAGAATATGTGAGATAGTGACACTGAACTTTTATGAAGGTCTGTAAACTTTATAAAGTACAAAAAACTTTTTCGACTGGGAAGACCCTGAGGAACTTGTGCTTTACTCGCCCTGTGGGAGCAGCCTTAGCCCTGCTGCCTGATTCTGGCGGGCCGGTCCGCTTAAGACAGTGCCGGGTTTGAGAGGCCCAGGGCTGCGTTCTAGTAACAGCTCCTGACAAGCAGCCTTTCTTTATAGCGGCATTTCCTGGCCTCAGGTGTCCTGTACCATGCCTACTGGGTATCCACTTCCTCGAGGGCCGAGGGCCGCGTTCCTCGGCTCCCTGGGGTCCCAGGGCGACGTCTGAGACGTTGTCTGAAACGGCCCTTATCCTACATCTCTGGGCATGGAATGCCAAATGTCTCCTTGAAGCCAAGGGACAGGTAATAAAAGCCTGCACAGGGGCCTGAGGGACTGGGAGCCCGTGAGAGAGGTGACACTGTGCCCCTCTGCAGAGCTCCTGGCGGCCGGTCCGCAGCAGGGACACGCAAAAACACACACACCCCAACACACGTACACACACATTACACATGCACACATGCACACACGTGTACACACACACGTACACACAACCAACACATGTACACACACATACTCACACGCACACACAACTCTGGGCCCTCACAGGAGTGACCAGGGCTTTGTCAGAGGCCATGGGAAGAGAAGGTGTAACATTCTGTGCACGTGTGCAGAGTGTGAGTGTCAGACGGTGTGTGGGTGAGAGTGAGGATGAACTGTGCACAGGCGAGACTGAGCACACGGGTGTGCACACATCCATGAGTCAGAGCAGAGGTCAGTGTGTGAGTGTGCACCAGCTAGTGAGCACGCCCGTGAGCCAGCTGCACGCTGAGCGTGAGTGTGCCCCAGCTGGTGAGCGTGCCCGTGAGCATGCACGCTAAGCGTGAGGGTGCCGTTTCCCACCAGCATCTCCCCTGAGCTCTCCCTTGGCGGCACTTTAGAAAGATGAGCCGTGCTCTGTGTGCCCTTGTCCCCAGGCTCCGTCCTGTCTGTCTTCGCCTTGGCTGCCAAGTTTGTGGGTCTGGAGGGTCGGTCACCTCCTCTCGGTGCCTGAGGGTCCAGAGCCGCTGTCTTCATGACCCTCCAAAAAGTGCTGCTGATACCCTGGGAGCCCTGGATTTTGACTGCATTTGTCAGGGCAGAGAGGGACCCCTCGGAGCAGCCCCGGGGAGTCCTGGCCTGAGCCTTGGCTGCTGAGGTCCCCGCTGGGCTGGGGCTGTGACCTAGTGTTGAGCCCAGCAGGGACCCCAGGAGGCTCCCAGAGCCGGATCCCGAGGCCCACGTGTGAGCGGACGGACGTGTCCACTCCGCTGTCGCGGTTCCTCTGCACCTCGCTGTGAGTGAAAGGTGTCGGCGGTCGCGGGGCTGCACATGTGGCCCCTGCCCATTCCCCAGGTGCACCCACCTGTACTGTGGTGTTGGCAGCTTCGCTTAATCATTGGTGACACCAAGTGTGAGTCCATTCACGTCCTGGGCTTGCCTCCCGGGTCTGGTTTCCCAGCTGCTCCTTGCGCCGCCCTACGCTGTAATCAGACCCCACGAGACCCCGCAGCCCTCAGCGCAGGATTGTTGGGAGCAGCAGGTTAAAAGGGTGCAGAAACGTGAGCACTGCGGGCACCAAAGGCTTTTGTGCGCACACAAAAACTCCGCCTGGTGCAGTCAGCGGGAGGCAGGGACACGGGAAGAGCCAGGTTCTGCGTCAGGACTCCTGGACTGTGCAGATTGGCAAGCTGGACCCTGAGGGACACTCTGTGGGGTGCGCAGTGCCCCGGGATTGTCCAGGGGGAGGAGCGAATGTGAGGGTGGCCTGTGCAACCCTGGGGTGCAGATGTAGGGCCGGAAGCAGCTCACTTCGGCTCGCGGTGCAGCAGGCTGGGCCTCTGGTCCGCGTGCGTTGTGCCTGCTTTGCCCTTGTCCGGGCCCGGCCACCGCAAGCTTCCGGTCCCTGTGGTGAGGCCGGGGAGTGCAGACCCCCCGGGGGAGGCTGCTGCAGGAGTGGGGGTCTCAGTCAGCACCCCTCAGGCTTCACCCTTCCTAAGGCAGGAGCCGGGAAGTGCAGACGTTGGCCCTGGGCCTCTGTTAATCTCAAACCATTGTTTTCTTCTTTTGTATAAACCAAGGTCAAAGTTTAAAAATTTATTTTGAAGCCGAGCGTGGTGGCTCACGCCTGTAGTCCCAGCACTCAGGAGGCAGAGGCAGGAGGATTGCTGTGAGTTCAAGGCTAGCCTGGGCTACATTGTGAGTTTGGGGCCAGCCTGAGCTACGAAGCGAGACCTTGTCACAAAAAAAAAAAAAAAAAATCCTAAAGATGTTGGGAATCTGTTCATTCCGTCCGATCTCTTGTTCATTCCATCCTCCTGCTTGTGCTGACGATGGTGGCGCGGGTGGCGTCCTCTCCCCTGATCTCTGAAGGTGCTGCTTAACGCCTTCCTTGCCCTAAAGTGCAGGAGGGAGGCTGGAGCTCCTGGCCTGGCCTCTCCCCAGCTCCTCGGGTTTCTCATTTTACCTACAGCCTTCCAGCTGGCACATAGTTTTTTTTTTTTAAAAAAAGAACTTCTCGGGCTGGGGATTTAGCTCAGTGGTTCCGGCGCCTGTCTTGCAAGCGCAAGGACCCGGGTTCGATTCCGCGGTAACCACATAACAATAGCAACCAGTACTACACCCACAGTGCCGGGCGTGGTGGCTCACGCCTGTCATCCCAGCACTCGGGAGGCAGAGGCAGGAGGATTGTGATGTGAGTTGGAGGCTGAGCTCAGGGCCAGCCTGAACCACAAAGCGAGACCCTGTCTC
>PVIR01038255.1:0-14660 GCA_004026965.1 Petromus typicus
AACAAAAGAATCAATCACATAAAATAATATAATACTGAAAATGAAGAAAATATAATCGCATCCAATAATATGCATGAGTTTAGAAGTTTATGTTGAGTTAGTAAGACAAGTCTTTTATTTTTTGTTTGTTTTTTGAGACAAGGTCTCACTTTGTAGTGTAGACTGGCTTTGAACTCACTATGTATCGTAGGTTGGCCTCTGACTCAAAGCAATCCTCCTCTTGAGTGCTGGGATTACAGACAGGAACCTCCATGCCCAGCAAAAAGCAAATCTTGTAAGTTCATAAAGTATGATACATTTTTATAAAGGTAAAAATAAAACTAAGTCCAGACAAGGAGGTACATGCAGAGACAATGATTATAGCTCAGTTTTTTCAGAGATTTTGCTTTAGGAGTAGTTAAATTGAATGGCAGTTATAGGGAGAAGTAACAAGGGAAAGTGTGTGTGTGTGTGTGTGTGTGTGTGTGTGTGTAACATAAACGTGTGCATTTCTGGGAATCAAAGGGCTCATTTGTGCTAGGCAGGTGCTACCCCTAAGATACATCCCCAACCCTTTATTTTTATTTTTTAGGGTAATAGAAATAGTACATTTGAAATAGTACATTTGTGATAATGGCTCAGTAGATGGGGAAAAATGAACATCACCAGAGGGAGAGGAGGATTATGGAGGGAGGTAAGAAGGAAAAGATCTAAGGCAGGTGATTGAAGAGAAAGGATTAGCCTTAGGTAATCCTTAGAGTTCAGGCTAGTCCTCAGAGTTCATTACTAACTTGTTGTCATTCTGGACCATTTAATGCCTGTTAATTATGCTTTGTGTCTGTCTAGATGTCCCCTACAACCTCTTGTAGCCATAGGGCTTTTTGAGAGGTGGCTGAATCTAGAATATATTACGCTGGGATTAAGGTGTTTGATTACTTAATCTGATTGGTTTGGCACTGTCCTAATCCCAATAGCCTGGATAAAATAAAGGGCAGAAAGACACTTAAGGTTCCCCATACCTTGGCTACCTTGAGTTCACCATGAACTGATGTCCATCTGTCATGTGCCTCCCTGCCTGGGAGCCAGCCAATTATGGGCTAAAGCCTCTGCAAACTGTGAGTTAATTGAACCTTTCTCCCCTTAACTTGTAAGTGTTGAATATTTTGTCCCAGCAACCAGAAAAGTAACCAAGAGAGTGACTAAGAATGATGATCCTATTAAGTCTGTTAAGAGCTGATCGTAAAACAGTAATGAACACATTTACTGAGCTGAACCACACATGTCATGAGTGTGTTTTCCCGGACACTACCTGGCTGGATCCCCCCAGAAGTCCATAAAAGGAAAGAACTAAATTATCCCCGTTTTCCAGATGAAAAAGTGGAAGCTAGGAGAGGTGAACATTCTGCCCAAGATAACATAGCTGAAATGGGAGAACTGAACATCAACTACCTGGTACAACAACTTCCCCAGCTGTTAGCTCCAGGCCAAGAAGGTCCTATGGAAATCTAAGCCACCTTCAGAAGTTTACATTTTCCAGTAGCCACATTTATAGGACTGAAAAAACACAGGCAAAATTCATTCTACTAATACGTTGTGTTAGGTTAGACCTAAAACATTGTCATTTCCCATGTAACTGGTCTAAGATGTAATTAAGGTTGTTTCTATACTTTGGTTTTCTGAATCTGACACGTGTGTTACACTTGACCACCTCTCAGTTCAGACACCACGTTTGCATCAGAAGCACTTGATGGGCTCTAGTGATGCTTCATAAGATTTATGGTGGAGCAAGTAGACTCACACCTATGCTGTTCCAAACACAGTTAAGTTTTTCCATAACTGAACATGAATTTTAACTTTCACTTGACTAAAATGAAATAAAATTTCATTTTCTTTCCACAGCAGCCCTTGCCACACTCCAACTGCTCAGTAGCCACAGGTGGCTGGTGGCACCAGTGGGACAGCACAGCTCCAGTGTCAACAATAGTGCGTTCCTGCTGCTCTTCCCCAAGTTCCTCTAATGCTTTCCTATGAATATCTTTCATGTCTCCTTCCTTTCTCCTTTCAGTGAAGTAAAATGACTCCAGAGAGACACCTTGAAGCTCTCAGCAATGTACAGTTTTAATTAGACTTCTGTTGCAAATCTGATTACAACAGATCTGTGGCTGAGTACTTGCTATGCACCTGCACCAAGAACTGGGCCTACACACTTTGTGTGCATTAACTCACCTAGTGTTACATGATAATAATTAAATGGATGTTCCTCGTTTCGTTAAGCTGCTGAGGATAAGACCAGAATCTCATGAAGGCTACACAAGCACTCTACCACTGAAATACAACCCTGGCCTCCAGTGTTCCCAGTTTAAAAAATGAAGAAATGAGATTAATTTCTCAAGGTCGGTTACTGAATGGAAGAGCTGGAAATTGATCCCACCATACCTAATCTTACTAGCTCCATACTCTGTACAGCTATTGTGTCTCAAGTATATACATTAAAATAATAGTTTGAATGATGGGGTTATAAATAGTTTTAGAATTTTCTCTTTTTTACTTATTTGTTCATTGTCTGCCAATGAAATGTGCCACTTTTCTGAAGAGAGAGACATAAATACCACTTTCATAAATTTTGGATTTTTAAGTAAGTCTCATCACTATCAGCCTGGTTTCATTTTAGTGCACTCTTACCTTGAGTCAGGAAAATAAACAAAATGATCTCTCATCCAAATAATGTATTATTCCTTGGCTCCCTCTGACAGCAAACCAAAACAGTACATCCTGCTCCTTTATGTACTTTGTGACAAAGGGGGAGTGTTAATTTTTCCCTCATCAAATTCGGCAGTGTGTTAACCATCTCATCTTGACGGTTCCCAATCACCTGACTCCATTTCAATCTTATAATTTTGAAAAAATGTTCTCAAAGCCCAAGGGACCCTGAGTGGTGGAATCCCGGTGCAGTCTGAGCCTCAGGAACGTATGACCACAACACAAGAGGAAAGATAAAAGTCCATGAGTCCTCCACTGAAACTTCCATACTTTTTCCTCCCTACTCCTCGGGCTCATCCCAGAGAAGTCAGAGCAGAAAAGGGATCACTCTGCCTCTAAAGCTACACTTTCTGCATTTCTGCTGGTGTCTCCGACCTCGCTCACTCTGAAATCCTGACAAAACCCTCCACGTGTCCCTACTCCTTCGATCAGCAGCACTGTCTGACTTTGCCTTCAGCCTTGTCCTGTCTTCAACTGTCACTTATCCCTCTGCTGCCACCCCAGCACGGCCTTTTGCTCAGCTCATCCTTGACCTCAGTAAGCTCTTTTTTTTTTCCTGTTTCCAGAATAGTTCGCATATTCCACCCATGGACCTTGCCTCGACTCCTCCATCTAAAAAACATGCTTCTTCCATCACTGCCCATTGGATGTTACTGGTTATTCCGGAGGGCAGGTCAGGGGCCAAGTGTTCAAGTAAATTTTCATCACTCTCTTCCTGTCTAGCTCTGTGTTGCCACCCCGCTCCCACACTGTTTACCCCGTGGTAACTTTACATCATCGTTTATAGGTCATTGTGTGCACAACTTCTTTGCCAACCAACATTTCATGAGCACTTGTGCTATGTCAAGGGGATGTTCTAGGCATTTCCCCTGAATTATCTAATTTAATTTAACTTTTACAACAGTCCTGAATGATGGGGATTATTACCCCTATGCTCCAGATCAAGAATCTGAGGCTGTCAGGAGTTAATTAACTTGCATCCTTACTAAATGAAAGTCATTACTCATTCAACAAATTTTATTCCAATTCATGTCCATCAGATACCCAAGCCCCAGGACTTTCAATATAGATTGAGAAGTCCCTTTGGGGGCAATTTCACTGGAACCTCTCAGCAAGTAGATCATTTTAAGACAGGTTTCTGTTCCTCTCTCGTTTGACTTAGAAACTTTACACCATGAAAAATTCACCTTTTGCTTCCATTTAGTTCTGAGCCTGGACTAGCACAGGGCTAAAGAAATGATTCATGAAGACAAACATCATACAAGATGTTTAGTTCCACCAGTGACTCTGATTATTATAAAACAGGGAAAAGAACACCAAGCTCCCATACAATTCCAGTAGGCCCGTCTCCCTTCGCCACCTCTGATTAGACCTCAGGCGATACCTCCTTTTTCTTAAGTAGACCGAGACCAATGTCTCAGCAACAGCACCACCACTATTAGGATCGGCCTTACCTGACAAGAGTCCCTGACATTAACAAAGCCCAATATGGGTTTACAAGAAGTTCATATGAAGATGAAGAACAGAAAAGCTCTTGTCTACACTGAAGTAGTTTTTTACTATTTGAGGTTGGAAGCCCCAAAACTTGTTGGATCAGTTCATATTGCCAAGAAAAGAATATTGAAATAATGAGTTTATTATGTTCCTTATTATTTTGGAGTGGAGGGTGTTCAGCAGTTGCTGTTTGCTCAAGGAAATTGTAAACAGAACCTACTGACGCCCGAAGCCAGTGAGCAGGCCTCCCATGCCATTTACAGCCTGGGGTGGGGTGTGGACCTAACAGTAAAGAAAGAGCAAGGAAACAGGTTAAGTAGTTCTATTTGAGGTTTTAGAGGTATTTTTTTTTCCAAGCCTCAATGCGGTCCTTTCTGAAGATGTCATTACAATGCCCAGTCTTTAGACCTGAAACTAGCAACAAGATTAGAATGTTAATCTTGTTAAGATGTTGACCATGTGCTTTAAGCAAATATTGGTCATTCGATAGGAGTAAAAAAAAATTTTTTCACCCAAGTTAGTAATTGTAATATCAGTATTATTCCTTCCCTCCAAACCAACATGATATAAAATATATAATGTCTCTTATTTTTCAGAATTGACAAAGATCACAACAAGAACTGGTAGCTGATCTGTAAGATTGTTACTTTCCACAAAAGAGTCACCAATGGGCTCATTAGAAAAGTAGACGCTTGGAAGGATTAGACCACAGGCCACCAAGGCCATTGAGCTACAGAAATGAACAAAGTCATCTCATTCCCAATCACCTTTAAAGCATGCCATAAAAATTCTCAGTGGACATATCAAAGCCCGGGGAACGTCATCATTCAGACTAACAGAAGTTATCAAGAGTTCCAACGGGGGTCACTTCTTTCATACTGATGAATCAAATCAAGCGTCTTTATTCACACAAAAATCCCTGTCTCTCCTTCATAATTAAATACGTCATGGACAGTCTAATGCTCAGAACACTGTACTAATCATATATCTCCACATGGGATAGAACTGCACTTGCTAACCACCAGCACCGATAACATATAAATAACATGTCTGCCTCAAAACTTCAGCTAAATGTGACATTGGGTATTACCTGTACAGTGCCAGATTTTTGAGGTATTTTGAAAAGTTTCACGTCGCAGGTAACATAAATTTTATATTGCTTTCCTCAATGTAGTTCATGTAAATATTTATCATTGTCACTGCCATATTTTTGTAAACTTAGGGCACAACCTAATGTTATTTCAATTTTATAGAAATTACTAAGTCTAAAAGATATTATTCCTAATATCTTTTGTATCCCTCCAAAAAGAATGTTCAAAAGGTATTTTTGATTCTAAGATATTTATTACCTATCATCTGAATTATGCTGGCAACACTTTAGAAAAACCTTTAGAAAGACATATGTTGGCAGAAGTCCGGAGAATGGAAGTAGAGATTGGCAAAAAATAAAACAAAACATAAAACCTAGAGGTTAACTCCAAAGCTGGAGAGATCACTAAACGGCAGTGTGGCAGTGGCTGCACCACTTTCTTTGGCCTTCCTAACTCCTCATCTTACTGGCCTCCTTTCCCCAGGCTCTTTTGCCCCTCGGTACATAATCTTCTCCAACTACTTTACAGGTAACAGCAGCACATCTGGAAAACAGTCCATGTTGATCTCCTGACTGGTTCCCAGTCCGGGGACCCAGCCGGCCTCTCCGGGGCTGAGACTCGAGCTCAGCACCCCACGCGGTGAGGACGGTCTGTTTTCAGGGTGTCCTTGCTCGGCCTCCCCCCGACGCCAGCCTGGTCCTCCCTCCTCGCGCCTCGTCCCCCCAAATCCAAACTCCGCGGCCTCCGAAACTGTGCCGGTGCCGGTCTCCGCCCGGATCGGAGCTGTTTCGGGCCCAAGGGGGTCGGGCTGGAGGGCGAACGGTACCTCTTTGCAGGCGTGCAGCTCAGGTCCCGCTCCCCGGACCACCTGGAGCGCGGCGCCGGCCCAGACCAGGAGGCGCAGGAGCCGCGACGTGCGCGTCCCGGAGCTTGCCCGGCCCGCGGCGGGCGGACGGCGGCGGCCAGGCTCGGCCATAGCGCTGCGCTGCGCTGCGCCGCGGTGCGGGGCGGACGGCGGCGGCGGCGGCTCAGGTGCGGCGGCGGCTGCTCCCGCCCGCGGAGGAGGGAAAGGGCCGCGGTGCGCGGGAGGCTTGAGGGCCGGGCTCCGTCAGTCGCCTCCCTGGGCTGCGCCGAGGCCGCCCATCCTTCCTGCCAGTCCGTCCTCTCCTCCTATCCACGTCGCCTTGACAACCGCATCCTCTTCCGCGCGCGCAGCCGTGGCTCACCTGCCGGTCGCTATGGCAACCGCTGCCGCGTGGCGCGCGCGCCCGGGGCCTCAACGGGTGCAACCGGCGGGCAAGGGGGGCACGGGACGCGGGGCACGGGACGCGGGGCGGGCGGGACAACCCCACCCCCGACTATCACGTCACCACCTCGCCGTCCTGGCCAGCGGCTGTTTCTGAGCATCTCTGACCTCGCAAAGCCCGCGTGTGAGCAGTAAGAAGAAAATGGCCATCTGTGCCTGCAGAGTCATCTGCTAGACACCAGCCAGGATACGCCACCTGCTGCCAGGGCCGCTTGTGGGTGTCGCTCCCACCCCGCCGAGGCCGCAAACCCGCGCTTTGATCAAACTCGATTGCTTTACAGTAAAGCTGGGTAGATCAATCAAGGCGAGCTTGCATCCCCCGACGACGGTCCCGCTCTCGACACTGCCTCTCGCGCTCCCCTCGCTCCTGGGCTCTGGGAGCTGAACCCGAGGCCTCGCGCACGCCAGGCAGGGCCGCTGTCTCAGAGCTGTGGGCTGTCCCCAGGGCCTCCCACCGCTTTGAAAATAGGGGAGCATTTTGTCAGGTGCAAAGGAGACATTTCTGGGTCATTTTTAAGACTTCTTGCTTCAACTGAAGTCTTTTTCAGAAATCCTCGGTGAGAGACGGGTGCATTTCAACCGAGACTCTGGCGTACGAATCCCAGGCTGCCTGTCCCGCCCCGCCGCGCTTTCCCTCCGTAGTCCCCGCCGCTGCCTCCTGAGGGCTCTTCCGAGTTCAGCCGCCAGGGGGCGCCGCCCGCGAAGGGAATTCACCTCTGTCACAGCTGGAGCTGCAGTTGCCTGGCAACCAAAACTGGGCGTTCCAAACAATTGGGGCCCGGAATCCTCAGCGAGAATTGTTGTGGTGCAGCTGCGCTGGCCACATATCCCCAAAGGAGCATCTCGCTGGGCTTTCAAACATGCCTCCCACCCGGGACCCGTTCCAGCACCCTACGTTAGATAACGATGACTCCTATTTGGGAAAACCACGGGCTTCGCAGGTACTGTAGTTATTGCTCACATTCCCAGCAGGGTCTCCAATAAACAGTAATGTAAAGACCTCTAGTAAAATTACTGAGTCGGGTATCAGGGAAGACTGTTTTCCTATCCTCATATTCAGGTTTGCTAAAAATTTCCGTTTGTAGTTTTTTGTTTGTTTGGGTTTTTTGTTGTTCTAACGATGACCAAAGGGCCTTATGCGTGCTAAGCAAGCGTTGTACCACAGAGCTACATTCCCAGCACCGCCGCCAGCATGCAGGAGGCCTCAGGTTCATCCCCGCCCTTTTCTTTCTTTGTTGTCATTGTTGTTGTAATGCTGGAGACTGAACCAAGAGCCTTCACAATGAGCTATATTCCCGATCTTTTAAAATTTGAGACAAGGTTTCCATAAATTGACTTGAATTTGTGACCCTCCTGCCTCAGCCTCCTAAGCAGCCGGGATTATAGACATGTAGCACTGTGCTTGGTTCAGAAAAGCTTTTGAGCAGAGTGAAGAACTCTAGTGTAGATGAACAAGGGTCTGCAGCTCACAGCAGTGATCAGTAAACATAACGGGGTCTCAGCTTCCCCCAAGTCACTCTTCTCTCTGCAAAGTAGTTTTTCCAGAGGAAATATGAAATATAGAGTAGGTGAAAATCTTCTAAAAGATACCAGGTGTCCTCATAGCACCTCTGTCTTCTAGTTAACACCAGTGTGTGT
This sequence comes from Petromus typicus, assembly GCA_004026965.1. Taxonomy (NCBI): domain Eukaryota; kingdom Metazoa; phylum Chordata; class Mammalia; order Rodentia; family Petromuridae; genus Petromus; species Petromus typicus. Next base: position 8,269 of record PVIR01038255.1, read on the forward strand.
GTGTGTGTGTGTGTGTGTGTGTGTGTGTGTGTGTGCATGTGTGTGTAATGATTATGATCTGTGATCTAGGAAGGTAGATGCTCTTTCTTCTTGTAGAAGGATCTGGGATATTTGAAGAGGTGCAAAATAAAATGAATTAAATGGCAAATTAAGCTGAATAATGACATCAAAGAACTTCCTCTTATTTGACATTTATTATTTGCCATGTGTCAGGCACTCCAACACAGAAGGTAGGCACACAAACTAGTAGAGCTCCTGCTCTTGGGAATTCTAGTAAAAAGATAGATGGCAACAGTAGCAAGGCTCCCACAATGTCAGTGACACAAGTGTGGTGAGAACCAGGAACGTGAAGGAAAGCGTCCCAAAGCAGATGAGTTTGGAGATCCAAATCTGAGTTAGATGGTCCTGGGGAGAGAGAGTGGGACAGAACTTAGAAGAAGGGCACAGAAATCAGACTTTCAAGCAAATGGGAGCGGCAGGTTCCCATACACAGAAATGAGATGGTGGGAGAGCCAGAGATTGTGTAACTGGAAGAGCTGAGGGGGAGCCCTGAGCAGGAGCCGGGGAGTGACCTCAGTGGCTGAGTGTGCTCTGGGCTACGATTTCCTCTTAGAGGAGTGGAAATTCTTGGGGGATTTTAAACACAAGAGTAAGACAGTCAGGTGGTCTTTTGGGAAAGTACATACCAACTAGGAGTGATGTGCATGCCTCTAATCCCAGCACTCCGGGAGGCTGAGGTGGGAAGGTAGCAAGTTTAAGCCTCACTTGGGAAATTTAACAAGACTTTCTTTCAAATTTTAAAAAATACTACTAAAGGAAAGAGCTGGGGATGTAGCTCAGTGATGTCTTGGGTTCAAGCCCCAGTACTGGGAGGGGGCAGGGAGGCAAGCGCACGTGCTGGTGGGTTGAGTAGGCCGGGGTGAGAGAGCAACAGTGACCTATGTCTAAAGGGAAGGAGAACTAACCCGGAGCAGTGACATGGGACAGTGACAGGGGCACAGAGGCAGGACCGAATGTAGGGCTACTGAATGTAGGCCCAAGAGGAAGCGAGAATCTGTAGTAACTTCTAGGTATCCCAGGGATAGTTACCATTCACCAAAGTGGGGTGTTCTCAATTAGGTAGGTCCTGTTTTGTGGTCCTCGTGGACCATTTAAATGGACTCCATTTGTAGACAACGAGCCTGAAAGTTCTGGGTGAAGATGTATGGCTGGATTCCCTGCACCGTCTCATAGCTGCAGGGGAGGATCAACTCATCTAGGGAACAGAGGACAAGCAGAAGCCAGACCTTGGAGAATCCCACTGTGTAAGGGCAGAGAAGGCCCCTGAGGCCAGTGGATAACCCGGAGAAGCTGGAGGTCTGGGGCAGAGAAGGCGTTTGACAGAGTTCAGTCGGTGCCAGCAACCCCCAGGTTCACATAAGGTTAGGTCCAGGTAGATCCTCATCATCCCACACTGCACGGGGCTGCAGAGGCTGGGAACAGGGGCGAAGCGCAAAGCAGAGGTAGTGAGTGGTGACCCTTGAGGAAGTCTGGCTCTGCAGGGAAGCTGATAGCGTGGTGGAGACCCTGGTGAAAGGACAGGAGAGGAGCAGGGCCGGAGAAGGGGCTGCAGCATACATAGTGCAGGTCTCTGAAGCTCGGAGAGGACCTGGGTCCGTGAACGAGAGGCTGCTCTTGAGAAAAAGGGACGCCCTCTCCCGGCAATGGAAGGGAAGTGGCCATGGAGACGGCGTGAACAGTCTCAGCTTTCACAGAGAATGACAGTCTCGTCCTTGTGCCAAAAGGAGATAGAATAAACCCTGAGTAGCCGCAGAGGAGAACCGAAGAGCTACCCAGAGCCTCGACAAGGCTCACATCATGTGTATCAGTGATAGCAGAGCGCTGGGGATTCAGCAGAGCACTCACTTGGCCATACTGAGGTGAAGGAGGGTGACGACAACGCACAGGTTGAATGAGAGTCGAATGGTGCTGGTTGTACTCACTGGAATTCGATCAGCGATTCAACTAGGATATCATTTTTAAATGCCATGTGTTAGGGCACCAAGTTAGGTACGAGGGATACAGTGGGGGAAAATACAGTATTTTTATGAAGCAATTATGTGCTTTCCACAGTCATCTCTGTGGGGAAAACTAAATGTCTTAATGGACTATTTCTGACATTTCTTCGATCAACAAATGACTCTTCCTTGCTTGCTGAAACCTTTTTCCTTACCTATGTAGACTTTTGTCCCTAACTGCTTCCGTAGGGCCTCCTCAGTTCTACCCACAACACTGTGCATTCCTCACAAGCCAGCTCTTCACTTTTAGTCAGACTTCTCTTTGTGAAAGGTGTCAACTACTATCACAAACACCTCATCTGCGTCACTTATTCTGAGCTCTCTGCTAAGCTGTCCACTTTCGACTTTCTCTTAATGCATCAGAAGTCTCACCTTTCTTCAAACCCAGGATGTGAGACCCGAGTTCATCATCTTTCCTACCTGCTGCCCACGCGGGACCTGTCCCAGTCCATCCCTTCTCTTTTTTTCTGGCTCATTTCTGTCCATTCTCACTAAGAAAAACTAGGAGTTCTGCCCCATATCATTCTTCTCTTTAGATCTCTTTGAGATTTTTAAAAAATCATAGAAAATAAGGAGATGGTTGTCACTGGCCGACAGCACGAGCAAGGCCTCCCATAGGCAGGTCCTGGACATGGTTTCTCTTTTGCAGAAATCGCCATTCAAGAGCCCAACTCACCTCGCTCAGCAAAAGGATCCCTGGAGTCGGCTCAGTTCAACTCCTACCATGGCCTCCATGAGGCGGGATGCCTACTTTTCTGATCCCAAGGTACTTAATATCAGATCATATGCACTTAGGACTCACTCATATCCTTTTTTGAAAGGTAGGTAGCCCCTGACTGCTTTAGCCTCTTCCTTTTGTCCTTGATCTAAGGAATTACCAAACCCAAAACCCATTTATCAAGTCAGAAGATGGGTTTTGCATGAGACAATTATCTGGAACAAATAATTTTACCAAACATCTCATTCTTTTTATTGAAGCAAGGGCTGAATATAACCACGAGGTGACGTTGATCATGTATATATCGGGGATAATATTTCTGTCTCCAGGAAAAGCTCACAACTTTTTAGACCTAAAACAGGGGTAATTCTGTACTGATGAGTTAAAAATCCATTATATAGAACAATTCAGTGTGTAAGGACTTGATATCAGGCTGAAAAGAGATACAGTGAAGTATTCCTGGGGAATGGAAAAGTCCAAAAAAACCTGACTGAAGGCACAGACAGTCAACTTAACCCTGGAGGACTGACTTCCCCTCAGATACCCAAGGATGACCTCGACTTCCGCTTAGCCGTCATATACAACCACCACACGGGACTCTTTAAGAACAAAAATGAGATACTGCTGCACCAGGAGACCATCCAGGATGTTCGTGAGTAAGTTGTAGCGGTAGAATCTCTTCACCCTTAGGCAGAGGACACCCAGTCACACAGGGGAAATGTTTCCTGAAAATAACAATCATCAGGTTCTCATCTGTGTACAATTTCTGTCTCTTTATATCTACATCAGTAATGTAACTTCTGTATTTTTAGAACAGAAATCCAAGACTGTGATCAGATGTGGTAGCACATACCTGTAATCTCAGCATTCAGGAGGCTATGGCAGGAGAACTGCTGTGAGTTCAAGGCCAGCCTGAATTACATAGCAAGCCCTTGTCTCAAAACACATAATAAACAAATAAACTTTAATTCCAGAGGGTAAAATGGGACCTAGGTGTTCTACTTCTTAGATCTCCTGAAATTATCTTTCCATTTGCATCTCTTTCTTCCTCTTTTTTCTTTCTCTGTAGTGCTGGGAGAGGGCTAAACCCAGGGCCTTTGCGCTGAGCTACTTTTCCATTCACCTTACTTTTTCTTTTTAATTATTTTTTATTTTGAGCTCAGTTCTGAGTCATTAAGTTGCCTGGGGTGATCTCAAACTTGTGTTCTTCCTGCCTCAGCCTCCTCCTACCTTTCTTTCTCATTTCTCGCTCCTCTGTTCTTGCCCACACTATCTAGAGTCAAGATTCAGTTCCCTGAAGAATATCTACCCCTCCCTCCGCCCGCCCCCGTCACGTCCCTGGCTGCCATCAGACAGTGGATCAACCCTCAGAAGGAGTCCATCCACAGCATCCAGGGATCCATAGGTGAGGGCCAGGCCGGGTGGGTGGGCAGGGTGGTGCCAGGGTCTTTCTGAAAGTACTCGGGAGTCTGGCACCGAGGTTACTGGCTGCTAGAAAGATCAGGCATTATTGAGGGTCTTGGCACGCTGACAAATGGAAGTAAGAAATCCATTCAGTTTTAAGAGCTTCTTAACTGGGCCTTCGGTCTAAGTGTCAACATTTCCAGCAAGGCAGGCAACGGGCGGAAACCTGGAAGGGGAAGACCTGTACCACCTACCTCAGTCCTCCAAATGCTATTTCCTCAGCTAACACTGGAGTCTTTCCCATAGAGCTCAAATACATGGGTGGTCTGTGGATTCCAAGAAAGGCAAAGGATCTGAAATTCACAGCTCACTTGCTTTTTTTCTCCCCAGTGTCCCATCACACGGCAGCCACCAATGGAGGGTATTCCCGGAAGAATGACGGGGGCTTCTTCTCCACCTAGTGGTGGCAGCTGCTAGACTAAGCATAGTGGAACAGCCTGCTCCATTAAACAGATTCGCGCAAGTTGTGCCTGAAGTCTCACTTACCCACGAATACAAGTTACCTCGTGATTGCTTTTAAAATGAGGGGGAAATTTCCAGACCTCTAGCAACTTATCTTGCTGATGAGCTAAGGATGTAGGGCAGAAGAGCCCAGCACATTTTGTAAACTGAAATCATTCAACTGTACGGAGCCATCCATGTGTCATGTCTCACAGATCCTGCTCTGGAACCCAATGAAGTGTAGAGAAAACAAAAAATGGACACAGCCCATTCTCCTGATGAACTCTGTGCATTTATAAACATTGTAACGTCAACAGCTCCAAGTAGCATTGATATTTATACAAGGTCTCACTTTCCAGATTTCAGATCTCCTGGGCATAGTCATCCCGAGACTCGTCACTGAGGGCTCCACCACCTGACCCTCCAATCCTGGCCATCTCTGTCCGTCTCTAATTTGGCTACTGTCTCCTTGCCTGTGTCTATGCTGCAATATATAGTCTTAATTTTTTTTTTTTTTTTTTTGTACCAGGGATTGAAACTGCAACCTTGTGCTTGCCAGGCAGAAACAATGCCCCTGAGCTAAATCCCAGCCATGCAGTCTTGATTTTTTTTTTTATTTCTTATTTTATTTATTTATTTATTTGATACAAGGTCTTGTTTTTGTAGTTCAGGCTGGCCTCGAACTCACTATGTAGGCCAGGACTCAGAGCAATGCTCATGCATATGCCTCCTGAGTGCAGGGATTATAGGCATGAGTCACCACACCTGGGACTGTGGTATGTGGGATCCAAACTTGTAAAATGAAGTCATTCAGTTTATACCAGGGATCAAACTTGGTCCTTTGTGCTTGCCAGGCAGATGCCAGAACCACTGAGCTAAATCCCTGGCCCTACAGTATTGATTCTTATTAACACTAGTCATAAGTTACAGAATGAGAGAAAATATTTACAAACTACATCTGATAAGGGTTCAATACTCAGAATAAAGAACTCAAGCAACTCAATTGCAAAAAACCAAAACCAAACAAACAAACAAAAAAACCCCACCTGCTTTAAAAATGAGCACTAAGGACTAGGGATGAAGCCCAGTGGTGCCATGCCTGCTTGGCAAGCACAAGGTTTTGAGTTTGATCCTGAGTACCACATTTAAAGAGTAATAGACCTAAAGAGACATTTTTCAAAAGAAAATGAGCAACAGGTATATGAAAGGATGCCTGGCATCACTAATCAGTGGGGAAATGCAAATTAAAGCTATAGTAAGGTACCACCTCATTCTTCAAACTAGCTATTATAATAATGGCTAATGAAACCAAGGACTAGTGAGGATGTGAAGGGAATCCTTACACACCATTGGTGAGAATTAAGTTAGTATGAGTACTACAGAAGACAATATGGAGGCGTATCAAAAAATCAAGTACCATGTGATCCAGCAACCGCACGACTAGGTATATAGCCAAAGGAAATGGAGTCAGTGTGTGAAAGGAACACCTGCAATTTCACATTGATTGCTGCACTACTCCACAATAGCCAAGAAATGTAATCAACCCTAAGTGTCCATTAGTTATGAATGGATAAAGAAAACATAGCCTAAGCTGGGTACAGTGGCACTGTTGGAGCCCAACACTCTGGGAAGCTGAGGCAGGAGGATGGAAAATTTAGCGATTTTCTTTTCACAATTTAAAAGGATGAGGATGTAGCTCAGTGGACACCAAA
>PVIR01038256.1:0-14664 GCA_004026965.1 Petromus typicus
CCTGCCTGCCAATTATAGAGGCCTCTATACTGCCCTTCAGCCCGCCAGGCCCTGCCCCACCAGCATTCCTTTTCATCCAAAGGATATCCATGCTGTTCAGTCCCTTCTACCTCCTGCACAACTGCCAGTACTTAGAGGCTCTCCCTGGCTTTTCCTTATTAAAAGCACCAACAATACTAACACCAAGCCTACCTCCCCATCCTTTGATCTTGCATTTATTTCCCTCCACAGTATCACATGATTTACCTCTAGTTCATCTCTATCTTTATGTTTCATGCTCCTTATACTCTGAAAATGTGAGCTCTAAGTTTTGCTTTTGGCTATATGAACAGTATGATTCAGTAAGTTATTTGAATTGTGTAAATGAATGATAGTGAATAAATGAACTAATGGTAGTTTTGTTCAAAAGAAAAGATTATTTGAAAAATCAAGAAAACAGGCTATTTTAGATCAATCATAGCTACTTCTTTGACAATTCTTTTTCTTACATCTGGAATATTATTTACACTGCACAACACTGCACTCCCTCCCAAGGAGGGAGGTTATTTGAAAGAATCACTATGAAAATCATGAAACTGAGGAGTCCAGTTTTCATTCTTTTTCAGCTATATGCTGACAAATATTTGATATAATTAAAATCCTCAGTTCGGAGGATTCTAAGCAGTGCTTAATATATTGAATTATGTTTCCTCTCAAAGGAACTGACAAAAATTTTTAAATGGCAGCCATAAAACACAATTCAGTCTTGAAAATGATTTATGCCAGAGTTAGGATCCAAGGTTTCCCCTAGTCAACTCAGTTTCACTCTATGAATTAAATACCCCACTTAGTTCAGATTCTCCTACACCAAAAAACCAGACATCAGTTCAAGAATTAAACTTTATCATCATTATTAGCATTAGGTTTTTATTAAAAAGTACTATAATGGATAGCTTCTTTTTAATTCCTTTGGGGAGATTTTTCTTTTTTTTTTAGATTTTTTGAGACAGGGTCTCACTTTGTGGTTCAGGCTGGCCCTGAGTTCAGCCTCCAACTCACATCACAGCAATCCTCCTGCCTCTGCCTCCCGAGTGCTGGGATTACAGGCGTGAGCCACCACGCCCGGCACTGTGGTATGTGGTACTTGCTGCTGGGGTGAGTCTCCACACCCAGTATGGTATGTGGTAACTGGGGATTGAACCCGGGTCCTTGCGCTTTGCAAGACAGGTGCCGGAACCACTGAGCTAACTCCCCGGCCCATCTTATTGTCTGTCTTATTTTGCTTTTTATTTATACTCTAGGTTTCTCATATAAGAAACCATATCACATTTAAACTTTGATCTATTTCACAATATTATAATCTCAAGGTGCATTAATTTTATAGAAAATAACTCAAATATATCCTTTAAGACAAAGTAGTACTCTATAGTATATAAAAAACATCTTTATCCATCTGTTGATGGACATATAAGGCCACTTCCAAGACGTAGCTATTATGAACTGTGCTGCTATAAACATAGGAATCCATGCATCATTAACATATGCTGTCTGTAACTCCTTTGAGAAAATGCCTAGAAGGAAAACAGCTGGGTCAAATGGAATTTCTATTTTTAGCTTTTTGAGAAATCTCCTACAGATTTCCATAATGGTTGTACTAGTTTACATTCCCACCAACAATGTAGAACACTCCCATTTCCCCCACAGCCTTCCCAGCATTTGCTCTTATTTATTTCTTGCTGACAGCTATTCTTTTGAAATAAGATGGAATCTCAGTGTGGTTTGCATTTCTCTAATGGCCAGAGATATATATAGAACACGTCTTATATATTTATTGGCCATTTGTACTTCTCGTGAGAAGTCATTTCAGTTTTTGATTTTTATCAAAAAATGATTTCTATCAAAAACTGGGTCTTTTATTTTTGGGAGGTTCTAATTTTTAAAAATTCTTTATATATTCTAGATATTAGTCCTCTGTTCAAAGTATAGCTGGCAAATTATTTTTTCTCATTCTGTAGGCTGTCTCTTCTCTCTATTGTTTCTTTTGCTGTACAGAAGGTGGGTTTTTTTTTTTTTTTTGAGACAGGGTCTCGCTACGTGCTTCAGGCTGGCCCTGAGCTCAGCCTCAAACTCACATCACAGCAATCCTCCTGCCTCTGCCTCCCGAGTGCTGGGATTACAGGCGTAAGCCACCACGCCCTGCACTGTGGTATGTGGTACTGGTTGCTGCTGGGTGTGAGTCTCCACACCCAGTATGGTATGTGATTAACAGGGAATCAAACCCTGGCCCTTGCGCTTGCAAGACAGGCACCGGAACCACTGAGCTAACTCCCCGGCCCCTGTACAGAAGTTTTTTGAAAATATACTCTCCTATGGGCAATTTTTAAACTATTAAATCTGTAATCATTGCAACAAAGCAAATTTCCATTTCTGAAATACACACATAGATTTTTCTAGTGTAATCTGAGATGAGTTGCAAACATCTCAACATCCCATATTAACTGGTATTACTAACCTAAACTGAAAATACTTGAAAAAAAAAATACTGTGAAAGCACAGGAACTTAGGAGCATTAACTGGAAAATGTTTGGCAGTACCTGTCAAAGAAAATATATCCATATCCTATGACTAAGCAAATACATTTTTGAGTACACTCTCGAAAGAAATGCATGATTATATCTAAGATACACACAAGAATGTTCCTTACATTACTGTTTCTATCAGCCCCAATCCAGATGTCTATAAACAGTTAAATGAATAAGTTATGTTATGAAATACTTGAAAACAATATGGATGAGTTATGATACAATATTGGATAAAAGAAATCAAATATAAAAGAGTACATACTAATTTATGATGCTTTATGATGTTTTAAACAGCAAAAACCAATCTGTGGAAGCAGAGGTAAAGAACAATGGTTATGCTTAGTACTGATAAGTCAGAATACAAGAAAATATTCTACAGGCCGGGGATGTAGCTCAGTGGTTTGAGCGCCTTCCTTGCTAGTGCAAGGTCCCTGGTTCTATCTCCAGTAACCACATACAACAATGCCAGGCTTGGTGATTCACGCACACCAACAATCAGTACTGCATTCCACAGTGCTGGGTATGTTGGCTCACATCTATAATCCCAGCACTGGGAAGGCAGAGGCAGGGGATTGCTGTGAGTTGCAGGCTCCCTTGGGCTATGTAGTGAGCTCAGGGCCAGCCTGAACTACAAAGCCAGACCCTGTCTCAAAAAACAACAACAACAACAAAAAAATTCCATTTTCTGATTTGTGTGCTCATTATAAAAGTATACGGATCTATAAACATTCATCAAATTACATGCATATTATATTATATTATATAACATATGTATCACTGTATAGCATTAGAGCTAAGAATGTTATCAGTGTGGTGAAAAACAGTATAGGAATTTAGATTGTAAATAGAGAAGGGCAGAACAGGATCAAATGTACTTCAACCAAAATGAAGATGCTTTATACAAACACTAACCATGAGTCCAAAACTGTAATGCTGAGCTTCCAAATCTCTTTGACACACTGCATTATTAGTGGAAGAGTGGCTTTCCATACCAGACAGCAGAAAGGGGACAGAAACACATCCCCTAATTCCATTTCCTGGAGCTCTAAGAACCAACACTTGTATCCTCTGGCCATAGGTAAGACTTTCTTGAGGCAAGTTAGAGATCACCAGGAGAAAAACTAGCTGTCCACAGCCCTTATCTCCACTAGCCCTTATCTCCAAAGCCAGTTACTTCTAAGAGGCCATATTGGAGGAAATGAGGCCCATCTTCTTGCCTTTTAGTTTCTCAATTTCAATCTTTATAAATTCTGTGCGGCCACAGTGAGCCTGTTGCCATTTCTGTGGTATCTTTACAGCATAATTCATGAAATATAAGCAAATTAACCTAGCATCAAAAATTCAGGAGAGGCTGTTAGCACATATGTGAAGAAGGAAAATTTTGTTCAAGTGCAAGTCTAGCCTCAAGGAACTTCTTTTTTTTTCGTTTGTGTGTTTGAGACAGGGTCTTGCTTTTGTAGTTCAGGCTGGCCCTGAGCTCAGCCTCGAACTCAGCAATCCTCCTGCCTCTGCCTCTCAAGTGCTGGGATTACAGGCCTGCACCACCACGCCTGGCACTGTGGTAAATGGTATTGATTGCTGCTGGGAGTGAGTCTCCACACCCAGTATTGTATGTGGTTACCAGGAATCGAACCCTAGCCCTTGAGCTTGCAAGACAGGTGCCGGAACCACTGAGCTATATCCCCAGCCCAAAAAGAATTTACTTTGTTAACAGGATAAAAGGAAATTAGTAGATGATTTCAGAAACTTATCATTCACTCTACATTACTGAAGACCCACTAAGTGCAGACTTTCCATGGTATCGACTTTCATGTTACTGAATTTAGTCCTCCAAATATGAACCCAATGGCAAGAATTAGAAAACCAGGACAGAAGTTTACCGATGAATCCTTTTCAACTTTCACTTTTAACCGCAGTCAAATACCATCACACCACTGGCATGCAGCTGCATTCTTCACACAGAGCAAGTAAGAGGGTAGAAAGGGAAGCTCATAACCTAGGCTTTCAGCAAAGTTCACACAAAAATAAATGTTAATTTAGTTACCTTGTCAGTTTTTTCAGGGAAATATGAGATATTAAAATATTTAGACGAACATCTATCTAATCCCCAGGTGCTATTCCCTTAACTCTGAGTAGAATCGAATACAGAGTTGACATCTCCCTGTTCCTCACTGTTTAAAATATTACAGGGAGTATTCACCTTTAGTGCCTTCTGAACATAACCCAAGATTATGCTTGGTATCGCTTTCCATTGCTGTATGTTTCTCTCTGCCTGTTTGCTATTTTTGTTTTGATGGACTAATCTATCTGTAAAGAAGGAAAAACATACATGATAGCATAAAGTTAACTTTAACACAGGAAAAAACTAAAAATGTAGTTGAATTTATATACCTGAGCTTTCCAGTTGAGTGGTTGCTATAATTTGAATCTGGAATATCCTCCAAAGCTCTGTGTTTTAAAGGCTTGGTCACCGACCTGTGACCCTAATGAGATAAGATATAGCCTTGGGAGATGGGACCTAAGTCACTGAAGATGTACACTTGAAAGGAATATTGGAACTGGCCACCATGAGGCAAACAAGACTTCTCTGCCTTACTTTATTGCCACAAGCTAAAGCCAATTCTTTGTAGGTCAATTATCCATGGACTGAAACCTCTTAAACTATGAGCCAAAATGAACATTTCTTCTTTTTATGACCACAGGTGTTTTGGTACAGAAATAGAAAGCTGACTTACACTGCAGGTATTTGGAAACTTCCTACAGCATCTCAACAAATTAGTACATTTGCTGTACCAAACCTAGAGTCAGACTATTATATTTTCAGGACCACCACCTTTGGTAAGTGTTTCAACTTATTTAGGATTCACTTTTTTTTTCACTTATGAAACAGAGACAGCTTCTGTGTTGTAAGAATCTGGATCAGGACTTGCAAATAGAAAAGAGTTGAGTAAGTTATGAAATATTTGACACAACAATATAGATGACTTATGATACAATATTGTATGAAAGAAATCAAATACAAAAGACTATATACTATCGAATTTATGATGCTTTATGATGTTTAAAACAGCATAAACCAGTCTATGGAAGCAGAAGTAAAGAATAGTGGTTATGCTTAGTACTGCTGGGGCAGAATACAAGAAAACATTCCATTTTCTGATCTGTGTGCTCATTATAAAAGTATATGCATATATAAACACTCATCAAATTAAATATACATCTATATTATATAACTATTACATATATCACTTATAGCATTACAGCTCAATTTCTTGCTATTAATGTTGTCAGTGCGATGATCACAAAGTTATCCTACCATAATTTTTTTTACCATCCAGAAAAATTTCTTTGTTTTCTCACTTTCTGTTTGATTCTGTGGAAGGAGATTCTTCTTCATCTTCCCTTAATTTTAAAGCCGTACATGTTCTGTGGCCTAAGAAGTATTCATTGAAAGGCCATGTTATAGTCAGGTAGTTTCTGAAAAGGAAAAGTGGGTACAACCACATTTCTCCAGTTGATCTCTGCTTCCAGACTCTGTGAGAATGAGAAGAGATGAATGCTATCAGGTAGAGAGGCTGTGGATGAAGATGAATGGCTGGACAGTGAATACTATTCCCTGTAGCCAGCCATTTGTTAATCCCTAATAGCAGCTGCTCCGTTCCCTGGTTGAGCTGAACTTTTCAATTTCGACTAATCTCACAGGCTTACTCTTCTTTATTCATTTAAAGCCCTGTTTTAAATTCCTGCTGCCATGTTACTGTCCTTCTTGGAATATACTAAACTGCAGAGGGACACACATATTTGGCTGTGCCTGATAAACAAGTGGATCTCAGCTTTTCTGACAAAATGAAAACATGACAGGAAGAACTTGGAAAAGGACTCAACTTTCAGTAGTCACTGATTTTTAAGGTGTGCCTGTCATCCATACATCTGACACTGAGGAGCAGGCAAATGTTCCACAAAAGTTTCAAGCTGATGTCCCAAATCTAAAGTTTCACAAACCAAGAGTTACTTCAAGATACTCTAAGATAGCAGGATATACCACTGAGAAAGAGGGCTGTTCACAATTAGTTCTTTTCTTCTTGGGCAGCTTTACCTTGAATTAAATACAGTAAGTAAATGCAATTAAAAAAAAAACATACTAAGGGAGGTGTTTTAGTTACTTTTCTCCTTGCTGAGACAAAATAATCAACACCCCAAAGTTAAAGGAGGAAAGTTCATTTTGGTTCACAATTTGCAGAGGTTTCAGCTCATCCTTGGCTGAGTCCAGGGCAGTGTGGCATAGCAGGAGAGCTTCCCAGAGGAGGAACAGTCCATGGTGTGGCGGGCAGGGAATACCAAGCTGAAAGTCTCCCTTCTCCCTTTATCCCACTCAGGCTGTAAGCCTTTTGGCAGGCACCACCCACACCCACGATAGGCCATACCTTCTCCATATCTAAACTTAGATAATCCAATCAGTGCACTCATCCAGTACCAGACACCCTTAATCCCAATATCATACCCTTAATCCACATTCACCTATGACCACATGAAGTTTTGGGGGGAGGGTCATCTAAATACAAGTCATAGAAGGAGGGTTCAATTCTCTGCATATCATATTAACTAATTTATTAACTGAATACATCTGCAATATAATATTCACATGACTTTTTCACTTGCAGCTCAATTTTTTAGTAGGGAATGGAGTTTGGCTATCTAAACTTCCCACATATTAGGAAGCAGTATGTCTATCTTAAGCTTTTTTCGTGAGAAGTGACTAGAGGGTAAGAGAAATACTGATGAGACAGAAGACAAGTTCACTGGGATGAACAGCTCTCATGTGGCTAGAAAGGGTATAAGTAAGGACACAAGTAATATAATAAATATTTACTTAAGACCTACAAAATAACGTTTAGTTTTAGAGTAGCCCATGCTGGGAAATCATATTACTTTTTTCATAAACTATAGCCAGTAACACCTTGAGAATGCTGCTTATGTTTCACTTTCCATCTTTCATCAGCAAAAGGGAAGAGTAAATGTAAATGATGCCACTGCTTCTAGAATACCTAGTCATTCTGGCTCTCACACACAGACTGTGAGAGTGGAGATGACAGGGAAAACCCGGATCCCACTTTTTCTTTGGAAAATGTAAAATATAAAGACTGAATTAACCTACATTATACATAAAAAATAAAAAGGAAAGAGAGATTTCATTGGGCTAGAAAGCTGTCTACATGTGCTGAAGAATTCAAAAAGAACAACGTACTGAGGAAGTGGTAGATAATGGCCAATTACACAGAAAGGCAACCCTCAACCTTCTGATTTTTAAAATAATTTTTTCAATTAAAAATGAAAGAAATTGGGATACTTTATTAGGAAGGAGTAACTTGTACATCAGTAAAGCAAATACTTCATAATTTGTTGAAATGTTTCCTATACATTTAAAATATTAAAAATAATAAATTCTATTTATATTTTACCATTTCAATATAATTTTATTTAGCAATGTGTTTCAGATTTTTGTCACCACAGAAAAAATTAACTTTGAAAAGAATAAAATTTATCAACATATTTACAAGCCGTAAAATCCACTCTTTCAATGAAGACAGTTCACTGAGTTTTAATGAGTGTATGGGGTCACTGAACCAGTGCCACAATCAATGTATTATGAATGTTGTATTCTTGGTTCCTTTTAAGATAGTGCAACAGATTTTTAAATCTCTCTCACATATAAACAAGTTTCACATATATTGAACCAAGCTTACATTCTTGGGATATATTCCCACTTGTTCACTGTATTTGTTTAATAGACTGATAAATTCTATTGAGTGGTATTTTATTGAAAAGTTTTGTATCACTATTCATAAGTAAGATTGACCTGCAGTATACACATGCACATATATAGTCACATGTCCATACACATCCCCTTTGTGATGTTGTGAGATGAAGATCATGTTGGCATCATAAGCACTGGAAAGTCTGCCTTTTGCTCTTTGTTAAGAAAAAGATGAAATAGTAATATAACCATTTATTATGTTTAGGTGAGATGATTCTAGTTTATACCAATGATCTCAAATCTCCCTAAATAAGTTATATAAGTTATATCTCTGGGCCTACTCAATAATATCAATGTAAATTTACTAAAGCCATCCAGGACTTGAATTTAGAGAACACCTTTTGATAATGTCCATTTCCTCCATGGTTACTGACTGATGCTTCCCCTCTGCAGGGATCACTTTGATAAAGTGAATTGTTCTATAAATACCACCCATTTCATATATTCCCATAATGTTTCATATATATACATACACACACACACACACACAAACATGCATTTAAAATTACATAACATAGTAATTTAAAATTATTTCTCTTTGTGATATGTAAAATTGGTCATTTTTTTCAATTTTGCATAATAAAGGAGGTATTTAATTGTACTAAATTTCAAAATTACAGACTCATGGAAATTAAAAGTTAAAAATTATCCACCATTTCATCACCAAGAAATAATTAGCTGTGGTACTGCTACTACAAACATTTCAGATTTTTATCTGTCTGCATATATACAATGTTTATTAACTCTTCCTTTCCATATGAGTATCATTTTGACATCAATCAATACAGAGTCACATCTTCAATTTCAACGGCTGTGAAGTCTACCTAGAGTATGAATTTCTTTTCTCTCTCTTTTTTTTTTTTGAGACAGGGTCTCACCTTTTGTAGTTCAAGCTGGCCTTGAACTCAGTGTGTAGCCCAGGTGACCCTCAAACTCACAGCAATCCTCCTGCCTCTGCCTCCTGAGTGCTGGGATTACATGCATGAGCCACTACACCCAGGCACCATGAACTTCTTATGTATATTTCTGACAAAAAGGGATAGGTACGTATACTAATTTTTTTAAAAAAAACTTTTAAACAATATTGCACTGCACATCTTTGCATAGTCTTCCAACTATAAGAGAGATTATAAAGTAGAAGTGCTCAGATCAAGATAGATACCTTTAAATATTTTCTTTATATTATACATACACACAGAAGTATTTCTATCTCTTAAAAGTAACAAATAACAAAAGATTTCCTGCAATTCATTTTTTACAGTATTCACAGGTGTAAGAACACTTTTTAAAACCACAAATGAGACTAATATACATTAGTTTGTCACTTACCATGTTATGTCATATTTTTCGGCATAGCATTATTTTATATAGTTGCAAATATTTACTGGATAAAAGAACCAGACTTTGATTATTTATGGGTGGAAATTTAAGGTATTCAGTATAACATTCAGTATAATACAGATGGTAGTCCTTGGTTTTTATCCATTTATTTTCGTAAGCTAAATTCCCAGAGGGGAAATTGCTAACTCAGAGAATATGTACCTCAAGCCTTCTTTGAAGCATACCACCCCTGAGAAAGTATACATCAACATTCTCAGCAGATCTGAAAATGTTCACTTTGACTTCAGCCTTAGTATTAAGGTGTTTCTTAAACTATAGACAACAAAAAGCATTTTTTATTTTTTAATTTGCACTGGCAAAAATTAACAAATTAGATATTTTTAATATGTACTTTTCCCAATAAATTATCAAATCACTTTATATAATACATTAGTATCCATCTATATATAAAAGAGCAACAATATTTATTTCTTAAAAATCTTAGCTCTGTTTGGCAGTTGAATTAATAAATGAAAGAGGACGGGAGAGATGGCTCAGAGGTAGAGTGTTTACCTAACCTGCGCAAGGCCCCAGGTTTAATTCCTAGCACCACAAAAGTAAAATAAGGCAAGTAAAAATGAAATTGAGCAAGTAAGCAAGTAAACAAGCATACTTATGCTATTAAAAATACCTCCGCTGGGCTGGGGATTTAGCTCAGTGGTTCCGGCACCTACCTGCAAGCACAAGAACCCAGGTTCCACCCCTGGTAACCACATTCAACAATGTCGGGCATGGTGACTCACACCCCACTAGCAATCAGTACCACACATCACAATGCTGGGCATGGTGGTTCACATCTTTATTCCCAGCCCTCATGAGGCAGAGGCAGGAGGATTGCTGTGAGTTCAGGGCTGAGTTCAAGAACTGCCTGAACTACAAAGCAAGACCTTATCTCAAAAAAAAAAAAACCTCTACTGCTCTTGCTTGGAGTTTTGGGTTAAAATTATTCTGAGCCAAGGGAGGACAACAATTTTTCCCATATTGTATTAATAAAGATATATATCAGTCATCAATATAAAATTTTTTGCTATTGCAGAAAATTCATGATAGCATAGGTATACTCCCAAAAGTATTGCAATCATTCTAATAAATAATTCATCATAGTGTAGTCTTATCTCCAACTGCTCCATGAAACAGACCATCACTAGAGACAAGCTCTGTTTCATCACCATGCCAACATCTGCAATGCTAGAAATATTAAAAATTAGGAGTACAGCTTTGCTTGGAGCTTTCCTTTTAAAACAAGTTCCCATTATGAACAATAGTGACTGATTTCCTTTGGAGCAAAAAATGGTGAATGCTAACTTTTTTCCCTTTGTTCAACAGTTAAGAACAAATGACCTGCAAGTGAATTCAAGATAATGAGCAATGACTAACATTCCATCAAAGCATTTTTGTTGAAATGCTTAAGAACAATATTCAGAATACGTATTTCAAACAGTAGTAAATTTACCTAGACCTTCTCCACTTTTTAAAACTAGTTTTAAAATGAGCATATTACACATTGAAAATGCTTTGATATTTTTAATATCTTTACAGAAATCAAGGTAATTATAATTTCAGTATAAAATCAGTATAAAATTTCAAGTATAAAATTCTGGCCATATTGACATTAATGATTCAGAGACATAAATAAGAGATCAGAGAATAAAGGTGAAGACAGAAAGACTTAATCAACTACAACTAGGACAAGTTCTTTGTCTTTATTAACATTATTACTTTTGTTTTGAGAAATTACAGTCAAATTTGTCTAACTTCGAAATGTTTGATAGTATGTATGAGATAACATTACAGCCTTAAAAAGTAGTATGGTAAATTCAGTAAAATAAATGCCAATATTGCTAAAGCAAATAGAAAGATACTAAAATGCCAAAGGGCTATGGTAATGATACCTTGAAAACAGAGTGCTTATGATTGTAAAAATATAGCAACTTCACCAGACAAATATTATCTTTCCAAGTCATGTTACAGGTACCTGAATATGATGGATTTAAAAATCTAGTGTAACTGGGGCCGGGGAGTTAGCTCAGTGGTTCCGGCACCTGTCTTGCAAGCGCAAGGACCCGGGTTCGATTCCCCGGTAACCACATAACAATACTGGGTGTGGAGATCCACACCCAGCACCAACCAGTACCACATACCACAGTGCCGGGCGTGGTGGCTCACACCTGTAATCCCAGCACTCGGGAGGCAGAGGCAGGAGGATTGCTGTGATTTGAGTTTGAGGCTGAGCCCAGGGCCAGCCTGAACTACAAAGTGAGACCCTGTCTCAAAAAACCTAAAAAAAAAAAAAAAAATCTAGTGTAACTGATGATTACAACAGCTTAGGAAAATAAGATGACACAGAAATATAAAGGCCATTTTTATAATTAGTAGTACTGTGAATTCACTGACAGTGGAATGGGCTTAGCTGCCTACATATTCTCAGGAACAAGACACTGATTAGCTCCTGAATGCAATAATTAAATGAATATGATAGAGACCATTTTCTGGTTGAGATTAAAGCAAACTCTACAACATCGTCCAGAGCAGCCAACCATAAAGAGAATCAAGATAAACTGGGAAATCATGCGCTGAAAGCACATGAAACAAAGATTGTGATTACAAAAACGGACTGAGGCAAAAGGATCCTGGCAAAAGGGAATATCTATAAACAGAAAAAACAACAACAAAAGAAAATCAAAATGTCATCAGCATTTCCAGAGAAAAACGTTGCCCTGAAGCAGGTGCTGTGAAAATTTTCACCGCCTAGCAGACAAGGAGGAAATGAACAAGGCTGATCCACTGAGTTGCTAACATCTGCTCAAACAGCCTTTCAAAGCATTCGTTTGCATTTGCTCTGACTCGCCTCTCCTGCACTACACTTCCTGTATATTTTAAATTACTTCTGGAGTACTTGTAATACCTGATATAATGTAAAGGCAGATCAGCATACGACACATTTAAAATGCTTTGATATTTTTAATATCTTTACAGAAGATAAGAAACCATCTGACGTTATGCGGCAGCTCAAGGAGGTTTACCAATGCATGGGAAAAGATATACTATCTCCTTCCTATAATTATCAGAGTAGGCTGAGATGTTTCCATTTAGAGTATAAATTGATAAAAATGGTATTTTTCTTTATCAGTCTCTCAGATGATTTTAAGTTGTATGAATCAGTTCACCAGGATCTAATCAATCTGCCTTGCAAAACGAAAACACCACATTCATAACTAACAATTCAAATCATGTTTTTTTACAAGTCCTTTGACAATGAACCTAGCAAACAGCATTACATCAGCTCTCCCTAGGGTTGGCTTTTCAACCTCAAGAGCATTATTGTGACCATCATCCATGGTAGCTAATATCTGTTATGTGCCTTTTAAATGTCAGGTCAGGTCCTGTCCTGAGCATTTTAATTATGATATCACACTGAAAATCCACAGAACTCTGACGTAGCTTTGTTTTACTAAACGAAGAACTGAAGGACACAAAGACTAACTGCATCGCCTCATAACATTCCCAAGAGCCCCATCCCTCAGTCAGGCTGAAGTATACAGGTGTCACATCCATATCTTTAACCTTGTATGGATCAAAAATACTCAACAAGTTAGGCCTTATCAAATATGTATGGGTTTTTTCTTGGCATTATTCTCTATAGTGTAACAACTACTACACAGCCTATATCAGGTATTACAAGTACTCCAGAAGTAATTTAAAATATACAGGAGGGTGGGAATTATTTTATATGAATACTTTGCCACTTTCTATGAAGGACTTAAGCATTCACAGACTATGGTATCCTCAGAAAATTCTGGAGCCAGTTCCCCAGGGATAAGGAAAGACCATGGTATTTATAAGTCATGCAAGTGCAGCATACTTTTTATACGTCTGCTCTTTTACACAGACTATTGGCTTGGCCCAGAAAACCATCAAACTTTTCTTGCTTAAAAATCTTCTATTGGGGCCAGGGAGTTAGCTCAGTGGTTCCGGCGCCTGTCTTGCAAGCACAAGGACCCGGTTCATTCCCGGTAACCACATACAACTGGGTGTGGAGACTCACACCCAGCAGCAATCATTATCACATACCACAGTGCTGGGTGTGGTGGCTCATGCCTGTAATCCCAGCACTCGAGAGGCAGAGGCAGGAGAATTGCTGTGATGTGATGTGAGTTGGAGGCTGAGCTCAAGGCCAGCCTGAACCACAAAGCGAGACCCTGTCTCAAAAAACCAAAAAAAAAAAAAAAAAATCTTCTATTGATCCTCTAAGACTCAGTTTAGGCAGAGAACTGCAAATACTTGGTCTGTCCCAAGAAAAGTTAGGTGCTGCCTCTTCTGTATCCCAGTTATCCTGTGTATCCACTCACAAAATGTGAGAATCTGTGTACCTGTGCCTTGCTCAGCTGTGGGCTCTCTCTGGGTAATCCCAAGGTTTCACCACTGTAAGATCTCCTAGTCCTCTCCTGTACAACAACATGGGGTACCATTAAGACAGACCACAGAATGACTGGAGTGGCAGCTCTTGGGATAGTATCTTCATTGCCTTACAAAGGACATAGTACTGAGCAGCACATAGAAGTGTTTTCTAGGTGATTCAGTGACTGAAACAGACATCACAATGAATGTGAAATGGGGTTTAAATACTGACCCACTCCCTGCCCTGAAACCAATTTATTGTCCACTAAACATTTCATCAGGGTCCATCTGATGAAATAATGCTGTCAACCCTGACAGGTACCAGTATACCTACAGTCAGAAAACTTCTGCTTTATCACTTCTATATCAGCTCCCTGTGCATTTTCTTTAAATGTTAACTGAATTTTGAAGATTTCCCTCTAAGCCTTTGATAACCGTCTAATTAATCTGCAAATGAACATGGCATTTCCACCAGAGATGTGAATAACTATATTGAGAACCAGATTTAAA